>OX454415.1:141109878-141269169 GCA_949715475.1 Microchrysa polita | reverse complement strand
CTAGCAAATCGGATGTTCAATACTCGACCTAGCGAAATATCGTGATTCTTAAAAAAAATCCAAAATGACGTAGCGTGGTGATAAAATAATATGGAACTTATAAATAAATATAGTTCGATCAGATTACGAGTGAAACTATTTTTTTTTTATTACATAGGACTGATCCTATTATTTCAATAAGACTTATCTCATTGGAAAATAAATAGTCCATGTGTTTGTTTTTAAATGAGTCAACTATTAAAACAAACGGATATTTATCGTGTGAAAGTAATGGTTCCTTTATTTTTAAAGTAATCTGATTTTTCCTATTGACTAAAAGTAATGGAACAAAATGATTGGTTTAATGGAATTTCCCATTGACATTTTTCTGAGTGTAGGTTTTAAGTTTTTCGCGAAACCGCGCACAACAAAACCACTTTATTGACATTTGCGTGTTTCAGCGAATTCAATCCGCTGACGGTTCGTTGATCTTTTGATGATTGATCCTATTATTTCACTAATTTGCGAGTATAAGCCTCTTCAAGATATCTTGAAGATGACTAAAAGAATTTTACCAAAAGTATTTTAAGACCGTTATAACAATACGTATAATAGCTTTCTGAAAATACTCGCAAAATCACTATGAGAATGTCATTTTCAACTACTCTTTAGCAAGGCTATAAAAAGAAAAATTGCTTTGTATAATCTTTTTTGCCATGAGATGCGAAGGAATTGGTTTTCCACAAGAATTTTTTAAGTATATTCTTGTTTTTTGTTGATTGATTAATTCTTATAAGAGTTAAGTTGAGCAAAATGATTGAGACTGAAGTATAAGAGTTGAAATGCGATTGTATTTTACACTTGTTGTTTAGAAATTAGTTTCTTATTTCAAATCGGTTTTTTATTGCGAAAGAAATGGCTTCGTGGAATCTCAGGTGAAACTCCGAAAAAGCACAGATCGCTTTTCAAATTTGGCCATTTTATTAATTTGGTTATCTAAAATAAAATAAATGCTTCTCGTAAAATTCAGTTTATTTAAGCTCTAAGTGAAGCCAAACACTTTCTAAATGTATTGGGGATGATTTTAAGAAAGCAGAATATATCAGATGTATATTAAACCCGATTATCCATTAATTTTTCAGATCGTTATTGCCGAAGAGGCTCTTATACAACTTAAAACCAAAAGGTTTAAAAGTATAAAGTCTTATAAAACTTTTTGGAAGCATATCATAAGGCGGCAGTAAGCCTGGATAAGCTGAAAATAGCTTTCATTAAGAATAGAGTCGGTATTAAGCACATTAACAGACCCAATGCGTTAAGCAATTTGAAGGAATATGTTATCAGAGCCGTGTCTTATCGTAAACGTTTATAAATATTTTAAGAGAAATATCTCCTTGCAAAGTGTCTAATACATGCTTTAACAGAACTATTGTTTTTAACCAGAGGTTAAATTGTTAGTTGGGCTACCAACGTCTAAGTATTTCGTGTTACTATTCTACACATTCCTACCAAATTTAATTACGATCGGTTAAGCCGTTCGCGAATTATTTAGTGAACAAATTTTCAATTGGCCCGGACACCCTGTTATCTTTGCCATACCAACTTTCAAGTATTTCGTGCCAAAGACTGTTACGATTCTACACATTCCTATTAAATTTCATCTTCTTCTTCTTCCTTGCCCCGTTCTTTATACCGCTCCATGGTTTCGCGTTGCTCGACCTGCAGTGTAGGCACATCGCCCGTTTTGGCGATAATATCTCAGCATATTTCTACAGGCAGCTCTATCTTGGATCGTGTCATCGTCGAGACCAATGCGTTGTTGTTACAAGAAGCATTTCAAATTTCATAAGGATCGGTTAAGCCGTTCGCGAGTTATTTAGTGAACAGACGGACGAACAGAGCAACAGACGGAAAGAGGTCCAGACAGACGGACGGACAAAATCGATTTCATAAGGTTTTTTTTTGAAAATCTAAAAAACCCTAATAAAAATCGATAAATTCCCTACATTTATAAATACATCAGTTAATGAAACCCTCGGATAGCGACCATTTCATATAACGAACGAAATTGTTGAGTAGAAAATGTTTCGCTTAGCGAACGAAATTTCGGATAACGAACAGCGAAAATAGTGAAAATTCAGATTTTAGTGCAAGCTTTGAGTACATTTTTAGACACATCTGCATTTTAAAAGAATTGAACACTTTTATCAAGAAATAAACATTGCACCATGTAATTTTTCAATGAGGAAGGACCTATTGTCTTTTTAATTAATAAAGGTTTCGCTTAACGAACGTTTCGCATAACGTGCATGATCCCCCAACGAATTGTGTTCGTTAACCGAGGGCCCACTGTATAGTGATCCGTTTCCGTAGTGATCCATGATCAAGCAGTCAGTCATTTGCGAGGTGGGAACCATTGCTCTAGATCCAAATCGTGTAGGTGAGACTTAATTTAACACTATTTGACCGGTTTTGGCCGACATTACTACCACGTCTGACATCCGAAAATTTATATATTCATGAGTCACATGTGACTCATAGACTTGAATGGGGAGAAACAGCGAACGCGTCCTCGGTTACTTTCTTGAGACAATGCTACATGCAGCACAATGAATCATTAAAAGAAATAGTTTGATTGGGGTAACTTAATTTGGGGGGGGGGGGGGCGGCGTTACATAAATGTTCCGTGCCTTCAATAGTAACATCTCCGTATTTACATATATGAAATCTGGTTGAAATTTATGCATACATAAGCAAGAACCTAATTTGGAGGGATGGGTTTGCATGGCAGCCCCATAACCCTATGTTCCGATTCTATCGATTTTTTTATATGTTTATCGGAATCATTAGAAATACATTTGTATGAGGCTTGGTTCAAATCGGTGTACAAATAAAAAAGTTTTTCTTATAAGAACGTAATTGGGGAGTTGGATTTGTATCGCAGCCCCATGGTCCAATTTTAGCGGTTCAAACATACCAACTGCCTGCAACAAAAATCAGCATCTGTGCAAAATTTCAGCTCCATAGCTTTCAAACTGGCCGAGTAAAACGCGTCGCAGCAGACGGACATCGCCCAATCGACTCTTCTCGTCATGCTGATCATTATACACTCGGCTTCACAAAAATCGGTCCACTCGCCACTTTCAAACTCAAATTCAATTTTCTCAAAAAGTATGAAACTTCAAACTATGAAAGCGGATTTAATGACAATTCAAATGACTATGACATTTTATCTCAAGTACCGTTAACTCACGCAACAAACACAATGCCTGTTTTGATTAGAGTTCACGCTTACCGTGTGGCCCGGTTTCATTGAAGCTCGGTGTATATTCACACATACATATTTTATATGGTCGGAGATGCTTCCTTCCAATTTTGACTTATCGTACTATACATATACAAATTATCTTAGGCGATTATTCAGTAAATTTAACACGAATTATGTATATTAGAAGCCTTTTCAAGGTTGTACTGTCGAAACGTTTGTGAACACTTAGGAATAATACGCTAAACAATATAATGTATTATCATATTACACAGAATCAAACAAAAACCCACAATTAAAGTTCAAACGAAATCAAAATACGAGTATCATTTGCATGGTCGAAATTCCTAAATTACCTTTTTTTTTGGTTCTGCTTATCGATTCAATGGAATTCCCTCACTAAAAATAAACTCGTATACTTAATTGCCTATTGTCATCAACAAATTGCAGCAATAACAATTTATCACATTAATTTGATCTAATTGGCATTCGTGCTTTTTCTTCTTTATTTTGTCTGTTAGAAATACCCCAGGGATCACACAACCCACAGACTTAAATACGGTCCGTTACCAACAGACAAACCGTCAGACTTGGGGCAAGCTAGCTATTATTATACGTTAGCCCAAAATGAGTCTGAATGGTCTAATAAATTTTTTTTTCGGCCAGCCAAAGCCACAAGAAAGATATCACGATTCACGTTACCATGATAGCCGCCCCGGGTCCTGGCGATAGATATCCAAAGAAAAAGCTATATATGAATTCCCAAAAGAGATAAATATTCTATTGTGACCCAGGACAGAAAAAAAAACAACGAAACCCGCGTGGACTATCATTTCACATTGCTTTCCAATTTAAATGAAATTTAAAACGGAAGAAGCGCGGCTATCGGCCGGGTGTATATAGGTTTCTAAATTTCCCGATAACGACCCCTTCGGTTTTCATTTCGAAAATGGATTCTACTGATTCTACGGTATCGTTTTGCCGCTTATAATCGGTGCGGGTGGGTGAAATCGGAGGATATCCTTTTGCGCGGGGGAGAGATCGAATTGGTTTGTTGCTCATTGCAAACGATAAAATTATGTAGAATTAAGTGCGCGTTGGTTTTGGGGGTTGGCTAACCACAGTATGTATTGGCTGCCAGTGCCAGTTTCGAATGCTTTCGATAATGTATTGATGGTCATAAAATTTCAATTAAATGTCTGGTTTTGGGGAATGTCCGTAAAATAATGTTGATAGAGAAATTGAAGCATGTACCTAGGTAATTTGGGATGTTATAAATTTAGCAAATTATTGACAATGCTGCGGCTACTATGTTATGCTATTTCGAGACAGTACTCATAAATGGTCTATTAAAGTCCCACTCAACAATTATTTTGAGAATTCTGTACAAAAATAACAAACATAATTCCACTGTGCACTTTGTCCTTATCATCGATGCACGCAAGGTACTTATAGTCTGCCCACGACAATATTTCTTCCGATTCTATTTTTATGTTGGTTCAATACAATTATTCGACTTCCACCACCGAGTATTCGTCTATGTCACGAATAAGGAAAATCGAACACACAAAATTGAATGGTGTCAGCAAAACATGAATTTTGTATGTCGTGTCGAACACAAACATAAGGGCTGCTTTCAAAAATAGACACATACGAAAATAGAGCGATTGGATACGTATATAGAGGGAAAAAACGTGGGGAGTTTTTCCGTATACGCCTACGTTTTTCCTTTCGTTCGTTCGGGTAGAGCCGTGACCCGGTGAAAATAAGGAAATATATTTCCACCAATAAATTATTCATTCCACAACACCAACAAATCTAATTACAAATTAAATTCGTTTCGTTATCTCTATTACGTCAAGTGACGCAAGGAGTATAGAGAGAGAGAGTAGGCTTTTCGACGAAGAGCGATTTTGTTGCTATTACGCTCTAAGAATTTCAAAGAGCGCGCGGTAATTAAATTATTAGAAAGTGTTGGTTTAGACAAATTTTTGGGAAAAGTGGATCTGATGGGCTAGCCTAGGCGAATGATATGATATATAAGGACTGACAGGGAAATAATTATCTAGCCAAGGGGAATTTATCGTATGATTTGTGGTGGTAGATTTTCGAATATCGGAAATATGAATCGATAGGATTCCCAAAGCTTACAGGATAATAGCAATACCTACCCTGTAAATTCTTCTGGTTGTAAATTGGTATCTCACAAAAACAACTGTGTTGTAAAAGGTGTTCGCCAAAGAAAAAGAAATCAGCCGCAAAAAGGATTGATATAAATACAATCCCGCCAAAATACACGCATCTTGTCTCAATGATGGTGGTGGAGCAAATTTTTTTTCAACGCTTATCGGCGGGGAGCTGAACGAGGGGTACTATTTGCTGTTATGTTCTTATTTTGATCAGATTTAATTTTGAAGCTTCCAGTCTTATAGAAAATAAAAATGCGCTTTAGAATCTTATTTTGCTTTCCTTCGTATGGAACTCTTTTTAGGGTTTTTTAGAAAATATTTTTTCAAAAAACCCTTATGAAATCGATTTTGTCCGTCCGTCCGTCCGTCCGTCTGTCCGTCTGTCCGTCTGTCCGTCTGTCCGTCTGTCCGTCTGTCCGTCTGTCCGTCTGTCCGTCTGACCGTCTGTCCGTCTGTCCGTCTGTTCACTAAATAACTCGCGAACAGTTCAACCGATTGTCATGAAATTTGGTAGGAATGTGTAGAATGGTTACAGTCTTTGGCACAAATACCTTAGAAGTTGGTAGGAAAAAGATAACAGGGTGTCCCGAACGTTTGAAAAAAGTCGACTTTTTTAGTTTTTATCGGAGATTGACGTATGGGTATTTAAATCAAAGATCTAAACGATTACATCTCACATCAGTTAAAAAAATTCAGTTTGGAGTAACGGTAAAAAAGTTATTGGCGTTTAAAGTTAAACTTCCTTTTCGACCTCCGTTTTTCTAAACCGTTATAGGGATCGATATGAAACTTTGCACAAATATTGTTCAGTATGGCCTTATGTACGCTAAATATTAAGACTGTTGACTTTTGCTAAGGAAAAATAAATAACAGTAAATTTGTAAAATTTCAATTTGTTCGTGTGTAGCCCATCTTAGGTCTTCAAATATGAAAATTCTGCTATGGGTTTTAAGAAAATAACATAGGGAATATGTCTACGAATTTTCATTTGAATAACTGTATCCAAACCGGAAATATAGCCAAGTGTGTATTTAGTAAGGGCCTTTCAAAATGCAAGCGAAGCCTCTTGCATTCCTTCAATGCATATCTTTTAACTTGATGAAACAATGAACGTGAAATTTGGTGGAAATGCATAGAATGGTAATAGTGTTTGCCACAAATATTTTTGAAGCTTGTAGGACCAAGATACAGGGTGTCCCTGAATAGCTGCAAAAGAATACTTGTTCAATACTCATACGAAAGCTTGCGTGGGCTCTTATGTCATGGGACACAATGGAATCATTTCATATAAGTTGATTTTCCTTGATTAAAAGAACAGTAACAGTAGATTTACAGCTAATAATTCAGTTCATATATAAAGCCAAACCATCCTTACGTTTGCCTTACTTTCTTTTTGCTTAAATCGAAAAATGCCTATAGATTTGCCTTGGAGTACTTTTATATCAACTGGGTAAATAGTAAATCTATTTTTGGATTGGTCTAATTAAAGGTGGAACAGAATGAAAGGCGCTAGCCTTTCATTCTGGAACGCGTTTATTTAGACCAATCCAAAAATAGATTTACAGGAAGCATTTCATTAATGCTGTGCACAATTTGCATCTATTGCTTATAAAATATATGGACAAAAAATATTCACTATGCATCAAAATTCTAAAAAACCCTCGTATTGCGGGCGCAGCCCTCTGTACGCCGGTATTTTTTTTTCTATACGATAAAAGTTCTTTCATAAATTTCTTAACAATGATTTTATTCTGTTATTAACCTCATTCACGCTCCCCGCCAAATAGCATTGAAAAAAATTTGCTCCACCACCATCATTGAGACAAGATGCGTGTATTTTGGCGGGATTGTATTTATATCAATCCTTTTTGCGGCTGATTTCTTTTTCTTTGGCGAACACCTTTTACAACACAGTTGTTTTTGTGAGATATCATATCTTTTTGCAGTTTTCGATTTACAAAATTCGTAAATAAATTATGAAGACGATATTCATTGCCCTATTGTCACGAATTTGTTTGAGAACAATAATTATAAGAATGATAAATCCATTGCTAACCTTTGTCTCCCTGGTCCCCTTGGTAACCTTGCTCGCCTTGGTAATCTTAGTAACCATAGTACACTTGACAACTTTGGTGATCTTGCAAACCCTTAGTAACCTTGGTAACCCCGATGGCCTTGGTAGCCCCAGTAACCTTGCTAACCTTGGTATCTTTATACATCACATTAAACTTAATTGTAACCCTAACTTTGACCATAACCCTGGCCTATACCTAAACCTCCTCAAACTCAGACTCAACCTTTACCCAAACCCTATCCTTACATTTAACCCTAATAATAACGTTAACTGCGATGTAACAATAACTTTAACCCTATGCGTTACCCTAAACTTGATTTTGACTTTAACCTTAGCCATAAATTGAGTCTAAACCTTTACTTCATCTCTATCACATTCATCCTAATCTTGAATCTTAATTTTTAATGTAACCATTAAGCCTTAATGTGTACTCAATATGTGATTCAAATTACATCCATATTTCCTAAGTTCCACATTGCCCCTATTAACACCAAACGGTTAAGATACAAGTCCCGTTACTACAGGCCCAAGACTGTCCTTATATCCAGGTTCCATCATTCTCCCTTTTAAAATACCCCTATCTACTACTTTTGGCTTTTTGATCTTCATCGTCGTTGCTACGTTACGCTCGTTAGTTACGACATAAAATGTATATCATACCATAGAGAAAGAATGTACATGTGAAAATATCCTTTTATCCCTCATCAAAGGTCCCGAAAACCTTTTGAGTCCTGACTGGCATTGCTTTTACAATAATAAAGTGGTTTCATGAACAGGAATCAGGGATAGCACTATATAACTTACAGTACCTTTTTGCCTACCACAACAGGATCAAATCGGGTGGAATTACAAGAATAAATATACATGCCAAATTTTGTTAAAATTAACTCATCAGAATTCCTTGAAAAATCGATTTTCCACATGCCATCATCACGTAACTCTGGTTTGAACACAACAGAATACACCGTCTAGACAAAACCGATTTGGTGTCCCAGCGCCATATTTAAGCTTCCACCAAACCAGCGCAGAACGGTAGCGGTACGTGTCAGAATGTATGAAATAGTTTCCGCCGCGGTACACCACGGAGTACTTGTCAATTCTTGTGGTGTGTGAGTTGTGTGTACCGCGTACGGCTACCGCGCTGATTCGGTGGAAGCTTTAGGATCATCGGGATGAATGAAACAGTGCGTATGAATCGCACTATATGCTCATCCAATATTAAATTAATATGTACCTACGTACTCGTATATATGAGACGAACCAAAACAGGAACTTTGACCCGCCCCCGCTCTTGTAGACGATCTAAAACTGAAAATTTTGGATACAAAAGATTTTTCGGTCCTGCCAACTATACTATACTATACGATTCTTTTCTATGCTTTTTTCGGGCCTATCCCCGACTTTTACATAATGCTTCCATTAAAACATATAAAAAGACTTAAGCGAGAAACTCGATGCTTTTTTTCAACATTTTTCGCTGTATCTTTTTTTCTACCGCACGGATCGAATCAAATGATAGCCTATGCACACCTTCAGGACAGACTCTATCAATGGGAAAAGAGAGCGAGTCCCGAGATGCTCTCTACGAGGCTGTAGCCCTGTCAATGAACAACAAGAACAACGAGAACAACGAGAACGACGAGAACAACGAGAACGACGAGAACGAGAACAAGATTTTTACAAAAATGCGATTTTCAAACTCTTATATCTCCGGTGTTTTTTATTGTATCATCTTGAAATTTTCTACACTTCGTAAGACGGTGCGAGCTACATCGCTTACTGAATTTGAAGACTCAGGACCAACCAGGGTCTGAGCTACAGAGGTTCGAAAACCCGTACTTGTTCCGTCGTGTAAACATAGTCTTAGTCGCTTCTCACTTTTTATTTGTTCAAATTTCTACATTTTTCTTTGGCGTGCGGGACGCTCCCGCGTCCCTAGATACTTATTTTTCTTTTAATGCCTTTTAAGTATCTTTTCCACCACGCAAATAACCTAAAGGCATATCCTTTCGATGTTGTCATCAATTGAGTAAGAATTATTGTAAATATCTTTGCCAAGGAAACCCTTTTTAACATTCGCCTATCCGCCTGTCATATATGTATGTACATACGAGACAGATTATCCTTATGCTCCTCTCACCTAACGAAACCTTTCAGCGCACAAGCATTATAGCCATACAAGCAAAATATTTTCATTTAACTTGATCTCAAGCAATGCCAATTATATCCTGCCGTCTGTGCCAACGGTAAACCATCATGACGGTACGGAGCTAAGCGCAGACATGATTTAGTCTTATCTTCCGCGATACGAATCGAGTCAATCTCAATACGTCTCGTTATGCTTAATAAAGCCTTTGAACGTGGAATTTCACTTTACCAGACGTTCAGAATGATTTTCCTATCGTAATGGATTGTCGTTGAGGAAAAGTAGTTATCTTTTGAGAAAAACTAACGAGATGGGAAGTGGTCTGGTTGATATTCATAGACTCGTATGCTAAAACGACGAGCTTATTACAGAAATACAAAATCCGAGATTTTGTGTAGGTACTTGAATATATTATTCCCTATAGCAAAATTTTGTAAGTTCTTTGTCCTACTTTAACAAATTTTTATGACTTTCCTATCAACTGAAATTTTGCCAAAATTTGTTTCATATCTAAATTCTAAAACTATTCTCTATCTCGCACTCATTCCATAAACCTGGTTCATTTTACTACACTAGGGATATTTACTCGTGTTCTATGCTCGTCTCGTAAGCGTTCTCATTGAATCTACGACACTATTATGGGCAATCGGGAAATGTTGGGATGTCGCTATTCAGAGAAAAGGATCTTTTCCTTTTTTGGACTCAAAACGCTCTAAAGTGGCAAACAATATAAGAGAATATCGATTTAAGTCGACTCTAACAAAATCCGAAGAGTAAGCCCGACGAACGAAAAAGAGCTGCTACTAGCGCGATTTTGCTATTGTTGAGGAAAAGTATTAACTTTCCAAGTACAGTAGTAGTACAGCCAGGATTTCACTAGCGATAACACTTGATTGCTCAATTTAATGCTATTGTTCCTGTTCCTGGGCTCAAAGAAAAAAGAAATTCTACTCGTGCATTGAAAGCTTGCATACCCGTCCGTCCGCCTCTATTGGAAGTCTATTGAAACGGCAAGAGACGCGGGATTTAAAAGAAAAGTGATTTGTACTCGAATGAAGATGATGTGAAGATTTTCCGCATTCGATGAAGAGAGGGATTTTGATTTTACGACAATAGCTGACGAGGTGTAGTGTCGTTACACTTTAGACTTCCGGGTGTGAATAAGGTGAATAGAATTAAGGAGTATAGAATTTATTTTTGTCGTTCGCTTTTACTATACCTATTCCTTGATATCAGTAGCGGTTTCGCCGGGCTGAAAATTCCTTAAATTTTTTTCCCCATACCATTTGGAGTTACATTTTCCGGGAGGACTCTATTTTTCTACCGGAAAGTTTTGAATTGATTTGAAAACATAATCATGAAGATCAAACGTAGCTCTTCTCTAGAAGTGTTTTCCTTCGCGAACATGCATGTTCAAATGGAAATTTACCGGCATGGGAGCTGGAAGGGGAAGCCCTCTTGTGCTCCTACAGGTGATGGGAACTGTGTGAGCTCTTCAAGATTTTGACCAGAAAATAATTTCGTGGAAACTTTTTAGCTTCAAAATATTTAAAAAGAACATGGAGTGCTTGCGAAGAACCGCTTTATGGCACAGTTTCTGAGAAAGCTCAAACTCGGAGAGAGTGAAAAAGAGCTGATAAAGTGCATCTGGTAAAAGAGTACTTCCACTTCGCTCAAACGTGAAGAAAGTGTTAAAGAGCTCATAAAGTGCTTCCACTTTGTCGCTACTTCAAGCGTTTTTAAACATAACGATAAAATATAAAATCAGACATACATAAACATACGTCAGTATGAAAATACTTAACCATAACCTTTTTACGAGTTTTCATGAAAATTGTGTTATCGCTTACCTGAAATAAAAAAAAAATTTGATTAGTTATACTCATAAGTTTATCAATTAATGAAAAAAAAAATATTCATAAGGATGTTCAGTGAATGGCACCTAGAAAATAGTTTATCAGAAATTCGTAAGAATATTTCCTGGGGCCTAGATCATCACAGAAAGCGAAGCGTTGCTATGTGAAAAGCTTGGGCGGTGATGAATTTTTCCATGCCAAAAAAGCGGGCTTTTTCAGCTGCTGATCGTGCGGTTTATCGACATGATAGGCACTGTTATTGCCATGACTTGTGTTCATCGATCGACTTCATAGTGGCATGCCGCCCAAAATGAATATGTGTTTGTAATGGATGTTTAATGTACTTTAGATACCTATGAATGAATGTATGAAAGAGGTAGCAGTTGTCTAAAAATACACTACAATCCAGTTTGTAACCAATTTCGGCTGGCATTTGAATTTGGATTGGATTGTTGTAGTGTAGGTAATGAAACTCTTAACAATTTTTTGGTAAGCATTGGTTGGTGTAGTGATTTGCGGTGGGAATTCGGATTTGACATGAATTATTTCAAATTGTTGCAATAAACGAATTAAAGTGGGCTCATTTGAGGGAATAGTGGAAACGTTGCCCAGGTTCTTTCCAAATTCAAACGTCACGCGAAATATGTTGTTTTTTTTTGTGGGTACTATTATACAAACGTTACCTGTTTCGCCCATCCATCGATATAACTACAATTCTTTCCAAATGCAAACACCGTTCGAAATTTTTTATTTGGGTACGCGTAGGCTACAAACAAGGTTGTACTGCTCTGCATGTTTTGTTTTTATTTATTTTTTACCGCACCCACCTACATCCACCAATCCCTTCAGAAATTTATTCCAAAAGAAAACGCCGAGTTCCTTCGTTTACCTATCCATTGGAAACAACAAAATCCAAACGCCAAACGTTCTCTATAAACTGGGTTGAAGTACACTGCAAGTTTGCACGAAGGTAATGTAATGATAATGAGTATATTCACGTCCACACCGCTGAATACATTTATCTACCGTGTGTAGTCGTCAACGCACCATGCTCAACTAGGAGTTAGGGTAATCAATAGAGAGAGTGTAGTGTAGAAAACTAAGGTGCATTTTAGATCGAATTCAATTCAATTCAAACTGCCACTAAAGTTCTGCAATAAATAAAAATTCACAATGTTTTTCTTTTGCCTATTTCTGTATGTATTTCCTGAACGTATCAGCGGATTTAAGTAAGTTTGCTCAACAGGATTGGTCTCAATCTAAAGTAACAGAACAAATATTGAGAAATATGATAAATTCACAATGAACACAATTATTAAGACAGTTATTTTTCACAGATGTACTTCTTTCAGTATTTCTTGAACAAAATACCGGATTTCAGTAAGTTGACCCCACCGGATTAGTCTACAGGAGGCTCCGGCCGGCATAACAGTATAACCAGTGAAATATGCACAAAATTCACAATGAGTTTTTTTGCATACTTTTTTTCTATATTTCTTTAACATCTTAGTGAATTTTTGTAAGATTTTCTTGCCGAATTGGTCACCACTGGGAATATAAGCATAATATTGAAACATGTTAAAAAAATCACAATAAGCAAAATTTTAAAGATTTTTCTTTTTCGCATATTTGTTCCTGTATTGCTTGAACGAATTGCTGGATTTCAGTAAATTGATTCCATCGGATTGGTCTACAGCCAGATTAACTATTGAAATTTGCGAAAAATTCACAATGAACAAAGTTATGAAAACAGTTATTTTTCAAATACTTTTGTCTATATCTCCTGACCAAAGTCGCGGATTTGAGTAAATATACACCGCCGGATCGGACTGCTCGTCGTATAGCGGAATAAGTTTTAAAACATGCACAAAATTCACAATGTCCAAAATTATGAAGTCAGTTTTATTCACATAATTTGTATTTATCACCTGAACGGATAAGCGGATGCCGGTAAGTTTCCTACACCGCATCAGTCTCTACTCAAAATAACAGAATTTTAAAATTCACAATGAGAAAAATGTCCAAAGCCGCTGTTTTTCTGAACCTTTGGCCACCAACGGAACGGAACGGTTTAGTGTATTTTGGTAAATTAACACACCCGGATTGGTCTCTACCTCTGCCCCGGGGGTTGGCGAGCGTAGCGAGCAGGGGGCGAAGCTCCCTAGTTTTGACTTTAACCTTAGCCCTTACTTGAGTCTAAACCTTCACTCCATCTCTATTCCAAACCCTAACATTCATCCTAATCTCAAATCGAATTTTAAATGTAACCATTAAGCCTCATTGTGTACGCAATACGTGATTCAAATTACATCCATATTTCCTAAGTTCCAAATTTGGCCTTTCAACACCAAACGGTTAAGACACGATTCCCGTTACTACAGACTCAAGACTTTCCTTATATCCAGGTTCCATCATTCTCTCTTTTAATATACCCCTATCAACTACTTTTGGCTTTTTGATCTTCATCGTCGTTACGTTACGCTCGTTAGTTACGTTACAAAATGTATACCAGACCCCAGAGTCCTGACTAAACGGCTTTACGAAGCATTGCTTTTACAATGATAAAGTGACCAGGAATCAGAGATACGAGTAGCTATAGGTATCAGGACCGGTCTCTGTTTCAGTAACTATATAACTAAGAGTGCCCTTTTTTGCCTACCACAACAGCATCCATCAAACCGAGTGGAATTAAAAGAATAAATCTACATGCCAATTTTTGTTAAAACGAACTCATCTGAATTCCTTGAAAAGTAGATTTTTAAAACATATGAAAAGACTTAAGCGAGAAACTCTATGAATTTTTTTCACATTCTTCTCTGTATGTATTTTGTTACTGCACGGATCGGAGCAAATGATAGCCTATGCACACCTTCAGGATAGACTCTATCAATGGGAAAGAGAGCAAGTCCCGAGACGCTCTCTACGAGGCTGTAGCCCTGTCAATAAACAACAAGAACAACGAGAACGACGAGATCAACGATAAGAAGATTTTTGAAAAAATGCGATTTTCAAACTCTTATATCTCCGGTGTTTTTCATTGTATCTTCTTGAAATTCGCTACACTTCGTAAGACGGCGCGGGCGACAACCTCTATTAAATTTAAATACTCAGGACCAACCAGGGTCCGAGCTACAGAGGTCCGAAAACCCGTACTTGTTCCGTCGTGTAAGGTGTAAATATAGTCTTAGTCGCTTTTCACTTTTGACTTGTTCAAATTTCTTCATTTTTCTTTGGCGGGCGGGACGCTCCCGCGTCCCTAGATAATACAAGCACATACATATTTCGATACACTTTCAATTTTTCGATATACGATTCAATTTAGTAGATTTAGTAAATCCTGACGAAAGTATGAATCCACTATAAGACAACCCCACTAAAGAAGAATGGTCATTTGTGACCCAGCTCCGGCGCAAGCGAAATATATGCCAGTTATTTTGTTATTTTATATACATGAATTATCAGGTTTTCTTTTTTCAGATTTCTGTGGCTAACTCATTATAAAATGAGTATATAACGGGTGGGCCAATTACAAGTTTGTTTTGAAAAATGCAATAAAATGAACAAAATTAATTTTTTTTCAACGTCTTATGGCTTTATTAGAAAGTAAGTAAGCTCCCATTAATGATAGAACACAACTTCATTCAAGTGGCTGGCCCGGCTGGCGTCGCAGTAATTTTCAAGACCCTGTTGATGGTTTCGAGCTGTAGCTCACGGATTGCGTGGACGATATTGGCCTTAAGTTCTTGAATCGTTTCTGGATTGTTAGCATAACATCGGTCCTTCACAAAAAAAATTCAAAGGAGTCAAATCTCAGCTCCGAGGAGGCCAATTGACATCGCCAAGACGGCTGATAATACGATTTTTGAATTTGGTGCGTAAAAGATCGATTGTGGTATGGGCTGTGTGGCATGGCGCGCCATCCTGCATGCACCAGAGGTCGTCCAAATCCATGTCAATTCCATTTCAGTAAAAAAAAAGACGGATAACATGGCTCTGTAACTGGCTTTGAGCTAGACAGCACTCACTTTGAAAATACATTTTCAATATTTCCCAACGTTGTTTAAGCGGAAAGCGACTCATTTCGTTCTGAGGAGGTATGATACTGAGTTTCTATAAAGATTTTGAGCGAAAAAGAGCTGTCAGTGTCAAACTAATCTATGATTTAAAAACGAACTTATAATTGGCCCACCCTGTAAATGAGTATAATGTATAATATGTACATCAAAATATCGAGTAGTCTGGCTGGTCGAGCGGTTAGTGCGCGCACCTTCGGTGCACAGGCTCATGAGTTCGAATCTCACCGTGTTCCATTGTGTTTTTCGAACTCACGAGCTTGTGACAGACTATGATCTCACTCAGATGTTAAACGAGTACCCATTTATGGGGATAAATAACACTGCTGAGCGTGATACTGATCTCATTACCTCATCAAAAAGCAGATAAGATCTTGGAAATAGGATGTCACTAACACATCCTGCGGCCTTAGTCCAATGTTGGATTGTCGCGCCTGTTATTTATTTATTTTTTAATTATATCGAGCAACCAAAGCTAAAAATAGTACGAATACCAAAGACCTGGTCTATTGAAGGTTTAACAAAATCATTCGCGTATGCTAGCTCGATACCTACTACTACTCGTATCTAATTCGCATACTCTCCCTTAAAAACCCAGCATACCACATAGCGAAGGTTCACCACAAGATGAATGATAGCGAAACTTGTTCTTTCACTTTTGATGAAGAAAATCGAAGATTTGTGTTATCTTCGTTCTAACGAAGGTATCTGATTCGCTAGTAAATAACCCAAAAGGATAGTAAGCGAAGAATTCTACATGCGCTTTTTTTTATTATTTTCAATTCATTATACTTTGCTAAAAATTCGCTAAGGCTGAAGGTACGCGAAGATATAGTCGTTTGCTCAAATAACGTGACATTATTTCGCAGCAGTGTTCGCCAAAGGGGGATATTTCATTCGCTTGAGGTGAATTTGTTGTCTGGCTCCTAAAAGTCTCTGCATCGATCGTGTGGTCAGTTGCCATTTTCAAATAGAGTAGTGAAAGTTTTAAAGTGCATAATTAAAAGTTTACAATGAATTTAAATTGATATTATAAATTTACAAAAAAACTTTGAAATGTTTAAAATAATAAAGTATTTTGCCATTAAAAAATTATGAATTGTATTTCAGTATCATTGTTAATCGCCTCCGCTGTTCCGCTGTATCTAAATTTTGTGCGCCGATTTTTTTACTTTTAAGTGTTATTAATCCCATTATTAATTATCCAGGAACCCATTTTTTTGAAACATAAGCAAAGACGCATTCGCAGGGCAACGCATTTTTCAGATGACCAGAATCCAAGGAGTATTTACCTATTGCAAATATATAATTATTTGAAATGAATCGTGTAAGAGTAACTAGCAATTCACTTTTATCTTCTCTAGCGAATTCCCTAACGGGTCACTAGTAATACATCTGTCGCTCATTTTTTACATTCGCGACGAATACTGCACCTCAGGTCACTACCGAACCGAGAAATGTTCACCTCTAGTGAATATATAGATCGTTTATATATTCGCTATAGGTGAATGATTCTCGATCTACTGGTAATTCGAGGAAACGATTCGTCGCGAATGTAAAAAATGAGCGACCGGTAATTTACCAACAGTTCGTTAGCGAATTCACCAGTGAATGTTTTGTTCGCTAAAGTGGTTGGTTGGTGACTCGTCTGCGGTTTGTGTGGTATGCTGGGAACCAAGATATCTACAGTTAGGGTTTCTACCTGCTCTAGCGGACTTGTGTTCGCGTTGCGTGGTGTGCTGTGTGTGAACATGCACTACGTAGTCGTCGGCGATATGTGCTTTCTGTACGTCTATTGGAAATCAGAAGGGATATTGTAGAACTTTTGTTACGCAACAAACAAACTTAGCCACTGATATTTAAAAAAAAAATATCTAATATAATTGATGTACATAAAATAACGAAATTCCTGAGATAGGTTTCGTTTGTGCCGGGACTGGGTAAATTTTGTATGGATCGTGACCATTCTTCTTTGCACATTACCGGGTCATTTTGGTGGCGATTTTTTTCCCCAAAATATTCCTCGATTGAGCTGCTGATCCTATAGCAGTTAGAGTTAGAGCAACAAACAAACTTAGGGGCAGTTTCTCCTACATCTTATATAGTGGTTGGTAATATCGAATAGACAAGACTCACACTATATTCTAAAAGCTTTTACATTATATTGAATTGAATTTTTGTTTATTTTGCATAGTTATGTCAACACCAAATTGCACAATGGTATGTTTTGCCTAGGACGAATGATTCGTCATTCCTAGAAAACGTGTATGCTCAATGAGAGAAGAGATAAGTTGGTCTTTGAACTTCGTTGAGTATACAAGTGAGAAGAGGATTCTAGTGGTGTAGTTAGGTTATTGTATGAGTTCGTTTGGTGTGCGGTCCCGTTAGCCTCGTGTGGTTCCTAGAAAACGTGTATGCTCAATGAGAGAAGAGATAAGTTGGTCTTTGAACTTCGTTGAGTATACAAGTGAGAGGAGGATTCTAGTGGTGTAGTTAGGTTATTGTATGAGTTCGTTTGGTGTGCGGTCCCGTTAGCCTCGTGTGGGTCATGGTCTTGTGTGTCCGAGTTTCCGCGTGTGTCGCGTGAAGGGTAGAGGGACCGTTGAACGAAGAGTGATGTATGAATGTTCTGTAGTTAGTTCGTATATTTATATTTGTGTGTATGTGTGTGTGTAGTTTCTCTTTACTCGCTGAGCATTGGACTCATTTTTCCTCTTTAATTTAATTTCAGACAATACCACAATTTAATATAATGTAAAAGCTTTCTGGAAATAGTGTGGGTCCACTCGATAACATGTACGAGAAAGAGAAACCAGCCCTAAGTCCACCACATTTATATGTATAATACACAACAGATTCAGAGTCAGAAAAAAATATTTACAACTAAACCATCTTCAAATAGCACTATACTGCCAAAAGCACGCGACTTCTGAATCGGCCAATTATGTTTCCATCCTTTGTAACTGCATCCTGCCATAAATCGCCCAAACAACAAAGATAGTCCTACTTTTGCTCTCTGAAAGCCTCTCATTCAGCCAAGGAGTATAAAATGTTCTCGTTAGTCATGTCGTTGTTCAGCAAGAACACCAAGTACATTTTTAATGGGCAAAAACCATTTACTGAGCGCACACACAAAAGTAGTTATCTGAGGCTGCTCATTAGGCTACACACTCTTCTAAACGATATGAATTGTTTGCACGTGAACCATCAAAGGAGTTTTTAAGTAACACAAAAAACCTTCACATAAAGCTACATGGAAAGTTTCTTCCTAGCTTCTTCCCGGCATATCCAGAAATAGCACAGGCTTTTTGCGTAATATATACAAAATATGTATTATACCAGTGGCGGCTCGTCATAGTGGGCAAGGTGGGCACGGCCTACCCTGTAAATAAATACACTTATTGTATATTCAAATTTTTTAACATCAGTATAAATGTACAACAAAAACCTTTGACTATTAGGTGAACATCATTCACATTAATAGTTTTTTCCCAGTATGTATTAGCGAGTCTCTCGCGAATTCATCAAATCTATCAATTACTGTTTGGGAGCCACTGCACAAAAACATTTCCGGTGTTTGCCTTAATCAACAAATTACGCTGCTTTTAGGCTATTTTTGTTCGATCAAAATCGAAACTGCCTATGTGTATGCAATATTACACTCGCATATTCAAACCTTTAGGTATTGTTGACAATCTACTTACCATCGACATAAAGACAAAACAAATGGTCCAAATGTAGGCCACTTGCGCCGGTGACCAACTTACAACAACAAATCATTGGAAATTTACGAAACTTTTGGAAGCGGTGGCATCGAATTCAATACCGACAAGGTAGGCCGGTCTATAGCAGCTCGAATGGAATCAGTGTAAAAAGAATGAGAATGATGATGACGTAGACAATTTAAAAGTACAATTTTTGGGGTTACCATGAGCTAGTCAAAATGAATAAAAAACCAACGATTGCTGAATGCTATGTAGGAAAACATGTTTCACGGGAGGATTTGGGATATTTCTTGGGTAATGATGATTATTAGATTAATGAATTTGAAGTGTTCATTGTAATATGTATTAGAATGTGAAATAAACTTTCGGGAACACTTTTAGCATTTTTGATTTGTTTTAGACTGTGTACATTCGCATTGAAAATGCTGAAGGCGCACAACATTAATTTGCATGTTCCCGCAAATCTATTTTATAGTCCAATAATTATATACTAGGGCACTGCATTTAAAAACAAAATGATCCTAAATTATAAAATAATAGCTTGATCTTGAGGTGTTTCCAAAAGATTTTTATTCCGTGAAGGTGCCCATCTTGTGCAAGGAGGCACAGGCCGCCACTGTATTATACTTTCTTGTATGGTGATATGACCCCCGTCATAACCTCAGAGGCGGGATGATGTACGAAAACTTCAATATTATGCGATACACATCCTACAATCCTTAATGCGTTTTCTTTGCCATACACAATACCTTTGATTGATCCCTTTTTGCCCCGAAAAGTTTACGTGCTTTCGTATGTTGATGAGATACATCCAACAGCCGAACAGCACTCACAATATCTCGTTATAAAGTGGCATGAAAACGAAACCGATGGATAAGTAATCGATCTCCAGGGTGTGATGGGGTGTCATCGACACGAGTAATGGACGGATATCTTTGGATATTTCTTGATGGATACTCACACGAGAAAGAAAATTTCGATGAGTTGGATTCGTGCTTGTGAGTTGATTTTAATGCAGCACAATTCTCGGTAAGTAGCTCCACTTGAAGCATCCTTTTTGGTCCTTTTTGAATATATATATATATATATATGATATTCGTCGTATTCTGTTACGACGACAAGAACGTAACGGGCACTTTTCCGACAAACCATTCTAATGCTCTCGCTCTCTATAGTATGTATGCGAATTCCTCCAGGGTGTCATTATCTCGGACAAGTGTTCTTCTGATTTTTCCCTTTACCGCACTTCTAGTTTGCTTCAGCTTCGTCTGCTGTCATAATACATACGAGTAGAAGCACAGGATGAATGGGTTATTTTACGGGATTGCACATTTTGTTTTTCTCTCGAAGAAGGAACATCTCATAGTGAACGTAGTTGGCTGCTTTTTTTTCATTGCTCTTTCGTATGGCATTTATTGTATAACCGATAGCGTCGTAAAATTGCCCTCTTATGATTCAAACGAGCGAAGAGAAAAGTGTGAGATTATTATCATATCCTAAGCATGCCTAGGGACTTTTGTTCCGTTAGATGTCGGCTTGCGTGTATAATCCGGACGTTTGCAAAATGTTATCCGAAAGGGTTGAAAAAATGTTGAAATTTATGGCGAAAAAGGCTGTGAAAACTCGAGCGATTAATGGCCAGCATCGGACATCGGGACAACAAAAATCCACTTTTGCAGGATATACATACGTGTGTAGGCACGCAGGAAGGCGGGCGAAAATTTATTCCGAAAGTCGTAACGCATATAAATATCGGTGGCGAAAACCAATTCTAGACGTGAGTTTAACGATTTGAAAGTAATCAGAAAAACACTTCTTCGGCGGTAAAAAAAAGAAAGAACGAAAGGTCCTGGATTTGCTGACGTTTGTGCAAATGAAATTGAGATATGCAGGCTTTTATAGGGGCAATATGATTGCTTCTGAAGAAAATAAATGGTTTTATTAAAATTTTGATGGCCAGGTTGCAGTTGAATTTTTTTTAGAGAGATAGGCTTTTTTAAATTGCCAATTTTCGCTATGTCAGACTTGTAGATGGGACATAATAAAACTGCTGTTTTAAGCTTTTAATAAAAGTGTCTGCTTCTGAATTCATTCATCAATTTGATATGTTCGAATATATTCGCCTGAGAATATTCGACCGACATTCATATAGGAGTGTGGTTCTTGTCGGTTTCCTTACTGTACGGTGCATCCCGGTCCAGTAACTGAGACTGTAAGACACTTTTGTACGATTTCGAACTGACCACATATTGTCAACCTCTATAAATAAAGACGTTTCTTCTTCGTGTTTGTTAAAACGAAACTAGTCACTTATTTGTAGATCAGTATTTCACAGAAACCATTTGTTCCATTCCGAGTAAAGTGTCTATATGCCTATTGTCAGTCTCAGGAAGATACGCGCTACGTACAATGGAGCCAAGGAGCAGACATATGATAAAAAAACTTCAAGGAGACAACGAAGCTTACACTTTACTAAGACCTCCAAGAGTGCCGACGTTCAACTGGTCAAAACGTAGCGTAGGCGTGAAGGAGACTGCGTCTCTTCAAATCTCAAAAATGAAGAAAGTCCAGTCTCCAAAAAACTAGACAAAAGAGCTTTAAGAAGAACAGTGCAACTTGAAGAGTACCCGTACTTTTGGACGAGGGTAGAACCAAAACGGGAGAAGAAGGAAAACAGGAAATTTAATATGTTGAGAAGAAGGCCAGACGCGATGATCATCTCTCAGACAGAACGAATTGGAACTACTCTTCCAAATGAAAAGTCACAGTGAAGATTCGATAGACAGATATAAGGCAAGGGTTATGAGCCAGTTGGAACTGAATGCAGCGAATATAAGGCAGGAGACGAGGATAGAAGTCACAATCTGGAAGGATGCCCGATAAGCGTTCGACCAGAGGATGGAAATAAACATTCCTCTAGACAACGTGAGGTCGCTGAGGAAGGCGTACTGTGGCAACCAAATAGCAATCATAGGCGTACCTTAGACGTAGTCAAAGATGATGGAAGTAGGTAAGGTTAAATTAGTATGGACGATCGGTGTCACATTCTGCCACTTTGCGAAGGACACCCGTAGTAAACACGATATGTCAAGTATATGCTTCAATTGGAGAGAGGATGGTCACAAAGAGCCCATATGCAACGAATCAGGTAGGGCCAACTATAACTATATGTAAGCACCAAACCGGAAGCGTCAATATATCGCGAGGCAATAAAATTAATCCCCAAATGAACTTCTTGCAGCTGAATTAGAATCACTGCCAAGCAGCACAAAGCCTGCTATCATAGGTGATCAGGGACGTAGCCAGAATTTTGTTTCGGGAGGGGTCCAACGCTCGATTTCAGAAATTTGGTAGACATTATGTGAAATTTGTATTTGGTTTTTGACTGTAGAGAGTAGTATAGTATTTTCGACATAAAGGTAAGTACATACTATGTTTACCGAGGAAAAACTTTCGTTCCTGTCTCCCGCGAAAAATATTCCGTGGAGCTTTTATTCCATAAATTTAAGATAAATGTCCACTCGGGGCCTGATTAATTGTCAATGATGCCTTTTAACTGTGAAATAAAGTGCAACTGCTCTGTGTGAAGTGAGTACCAACAAGCAAATTCAATTTCACGATCCTCAAAAGTTTTGACAGTATTTGCATGGATTTCGCGTGAAATGACGATGTTAGTACCTACTCTATCTATCCGATGGTACGCGATGCACATACCGTCCGAAGAGCTTGACATCTTTGACAAAACCGTGCAGAAACGCCTTATTCATTAATATTTACAAATATCAAAATCAAGTGAAAGAAAAAGTGCTAGGTTGTTTAAAAATTATAATTCGTGGAAACCGTTTCCAATCGATAGACCTCTCATGAATATTAACGAAAGTTCAATTCAGATCATCTAGTGAGTATCATGCTACATATCCTTCCCCGAAACGTCTATTTTACATCACCTATACCGAAAATTAATAGTCGAGATGAGGACATGAAACTGTGAGTCGAATTAACTTTGATACAAACCTGAAGGCGTAACCTTAACTGAGAGCAGTAGTTACCTGTCTGAGGAAATGCCTAAAAGCCGCCGATGGCCGATATTGAAAAAGTTATTGGCGTATAGATCCCCTCATGGTTCCTTTCAACTGATGAGTTGATTAAAACAAGTATATATCCGAGCTAACACTCATTTGGCTTTGTTATACCCTTCGCTCATAGAGTGAAAGGGTATAAACTTTGTCATGAAGTTTGTAACGCATTGAAGATAGCATCTCCGACCATATAAAAAGTATACATATGTATATGATCAGCATGACTTGGGGAGTCGATTGGGCGATGTCAGTCTACCTGTTGCGACGCGTTTTACTCGGCCAATTTGAAAGCTATGAAGCTGAAATTTTGCACAAATGTTCTTTTTACTGCAGGCAGTTTGTATGTTTGAATCAGTAAAATCGGACAATGGGGTCATGGGGCTGCCGTACAAACCGAACCCCCCAAATTAGGTTCTTCTAAGAAAAACTTTTTTATTTGTGCGCTAATTTCAACCAAATTTGACACAAATGTATTTCTTTTGCTGATACAAGACATATGTATATAATAAATAAAAATAAATAACAGGCGCGACAATCCAGACTAAGGCCGCAGGATGTGTTAGTGACATCCTATTTCTATCTGCTTTTTGTTGAGGTGATGAGATCAGCATCACGCTCAGCAGTGTTATTTATCCCCATAAATGGGTACTTGTTTAACATCTTAGTGAGATCATAGTCCTTCACAAGCTCGTCAGTTCGAAAAACACCATGATCCACGGTGAGATTCGAACTCATGACCCTGTGCGGAGGTGCGCGCACTAACCGCTATACCAGCCAGACTACAGAGAAGAGATCAAATCGGATCATAAGGTCATGGGGCTGCCATACAAACCTAACCCCCCAAATTAGGTTCTTCCAAGAAAAACTTTTTTTTTTTGTGCACCAATTTCAACCAAATTTCACAAAATGACACAAAATCTATGTAAGAATGGATCAAATCTGACCATGGGGTCATGGGGCTGCCATACAAACCCAACCACCCATTTTGGTTCTTCTAAGAAACATTTTGTACACCAATTTTACAAAACCTTGAATTAATGTGTCTTTATCAACGCAACAAAAAAGGTCAAAACAAATGGAATCGTACTATGGGGCCGTTTTCTGAGGAAATATTTTTATTTGCCCACTTATTCCAACCAAACCCCACACAAATATTGTTTTGCTGACGCAACGGAACTTTTGTGAAGTCGGATGAAAAGAATGTGGGGGGGGGGTCACAAACAAGTCGTAGATACGCCCGCAAAAAACTTTAAGCCCGAGGAGAGCGAAGGGTATTTAAATTTTGGCCGTGCCCGAAATTAGCCTCGGTCTCGTTTTATCTTAGAAAGGCATACAATTCAGATTAACTTTTACAAAACTAGGGAGCTAAAGACCGAAGAGATTAGGTTTCATCAAAACTCAAAACCAGCGGCGCAATAAGCATCTGCAGACTTAGTTAATAGAAAAAATCCATCCGCTCTGTTTACATCTCATCTAGAGAGAGCTGTAGAGGCTTAATATCGGGTATAGGAACATCGTCTTCCCGATGGTAGGAGGCTTTGAAAAAAAAAAACACTTCACTACTTACTAGGAAAACAATTTTTTCAATTTTAGAGCTTTTATGCAATATGAAATTAGTTACCAGGTTTATAATTTTTGTATTTGTTGTTATTATGTACGGCCACCTTCGCGCATGTTACACAATTTAACTGACAGCAAATTAAGATACCCAAAACCAAATATTGACAGCATTCTGGAAATTGCACGTACTTTGCAAACCGGTTAATTTATACATATGAATGCGAAGATTTCTTTTGTTTTATTATCTTCTTTTGGGAATTATGCAAAAAAAAATCAGTCACCTGAAACCATTTGGACTTTTACACCATAAATATCTCATATCTCTACGGGAACTCTTGCGCTGTTCGGAAAGCGGAATATCTTTTCCAAAAATGCGTGAAAACTCGAAAATTGCATCCGAGCGATGCTACATTTTCATCAATGCACTTGAACCCGATTAATAAATTACAGGTCCCTGAAATTTCAAAGCTCATTGAAATCATTTGGGGAGGGGTCCGGACCCCCTGGACCCCTCCCCTGGCTACGTCCCTGCAGGTGATGAAAATGAATTGAATTGACGCGCGTTGCATTTATCTGCGACCAATAAAAAAATCAATGTAGCTCACTAATCGAAGAGAAAACTATTGATGGACCGAGAAGATCGCGAGTATAGTCAGCGCGAGTGTTTCAAAATTCGAGCAATTTGCTCGTGGCTCATGAAGCAGTCCGCAGATCCGTAAAATTTAAATCAATATTCTTCTCTATTTTCTATATGTATATATAGGGTTGTCCCATTCATAGTGGAGGATATTTTAATGGTAGGTAGTGTGGCTCCTTTAGGGAAAATTAATTAACGGGACCTCTCTATTTTGAACTGTTACAATGCAATAAAATTTTTTGTAAAAATGCCGAACTAAATCAATATTTGCCACACCACCAAACATTTCATCCGAGATATTGCCACGATCTTCACGAGGTGACGACGATGGAAGATATCTGCAGGCGCAGCATTCCTGAAGAGGTCGCAAGTGAATTTGAAATCCGACGCTGTTAAATCGCTATGGAAAGCGTACGGAAATACATAAATCGCGACAATTGGTTTGCCAGCAGACATCGCCAGTACGGTGTTACAGAGTTGCAAATTAAAAATTTGCAAGAGACTGTAAGAGCACTCAGGACCAGTGTTGCCAATTTAGCCGTTTTCCGGCCAAATTTAGCCGGAAACCGTGCGGTTTAGCCGGAAGAAATTTATAATTCCGGCCGGCCGGATTTTTAGCCGGAATTGATTTTCTTCGGCCGTTTTCCGGCTAAAATTATTTTATGAATTAGTTTTACTTTGAAACTAGAATCAATTTTTCAATATTCACAAATAAAATAATTAATCGCCGTGAAATTATTTCTACATACACTATTATCGTATATTAGGGTAAGTACCTACTATGTCCACCTAGAGGAAAACTTGCATTTATGTCTCCTGGGAAAAATTTGCCGCGGAGACTAGCCTTTTTTTAAAATAAATTTAGGGTAATGAGGTTCACGTAAACTGACGTTATTAGTACCTCGTCTAAGCATGTAATTTACTAACCACCAATATGCTGAATAATTTGCAATTTGATAAAATTCTTTGGCTGAGCAATTCTTGGAGCATGGGGGTACCTGAACGTTGGTCCATTTTCAAAGTGTGAATTCTTTACCACATATAACGTATAATCATGCCAGATTAAGTACAAGGGTGAAAACCTTTTAGCGCGATTCATAGATATTGATAATATCGCCGGAACTTTGTAGTGTTCAACACTAACGTTGTGCAAGTAGCTTGCCCAGTAAACTACATAAATTAAATTTAAGTATGTATATATTTCGGGGGCAACTTACCCCCATCTTCAGCACAAAAGCTAAGTTGCCCCGAAATATATATATGTACTCACTTAAATCTAAGTTTTGGAGTTTACTGGGCAAGCTACTTGTACAACGTCTGACGATTCATAGAAACTACACATTGCACATGCATTACATTTTGTTGTTGGGTTTGTAGCAACAAATTTATCAAAAATCTATACCATTTCCCGGGCAAGCTCATAATTTTGGAACATCAATTTCGTATCTTTGGAGCATTAAATTCATAATTGCGGAAAATCAACAATGGAACATCAATTTCGTAACTATGGAAAATAAAATAAAATTTGGAGGGCTCAAATTCGAAAATGAATAACAAGCTTGACACACATATTTTCGAATGACGCCAATTTATCATTTGGACCATCATTTGCTCAATAATTATTGGGGACGCCTTCTGTTGTAAAATTTAAGAACAAGAATTTTACAAAAATATTAAATTTGTTATCGATCTTTTCACATTTCTATTCAAATTTTTTAAGAAAAGTGTGTCCTCATATTATTGAACTGAATATTCATCAAAATATCGCAATTGTGAGGGACATTTTCACCATTTACACTAACGTCAAAAGTAAATTACGAATTCTAATGACGAAAGCATATGTGTCCAATTTCGAACTTTCAGCAGCATCATGATGATTTGGATATGTCTTGGGCCTAAAATGGTTAAATTTTAATCAAAATATAAGATTGTTCTGGTGCGATGATGGTAAGATATCAATACATAAATGCTGTTGCCCTTGCCCATAGTTACGCATTGGACGTTCCTTTTATGAATTTTATGTTCCACAATTTCGAATCTAATGTGGTTATGGACTTGATCGAGAAATTGTGCCTATATACAACAATTTTGACTAGTTGAGCTATCCCCGAACAAAGTAAATTTTGACTGTAATGCCAGCGATTGAAGCATAATAAAACTAAGAAATCTGCATAAAGCATAGTTTACGGGAAAAGAAAAGAAATAAAATTATTAAAATCAGTTTTTTACTACACTGAGCTTCAATGAAACCGGGCCACACGGTAAGCGCGAACTCTAATAAAAACAGGCATTGTGTTTGTTGCGTGAGTTAACGGTACTTCAGATAAAAATATTAGTCATTTGAATTGCCATTAAATGCACTTTCTGTAGATACTTCTTTCATAGTTGTAAGTTTCACACTTTTTGAGAAAATTGAATTTGAGTTCGAAAGTTGCGAGTGGCCCGATTTTTGTGAAGCCGAGTGTATATTTTTTCGTAATGTGACTGTTTTGTATGATTCAGCCGGTTTTTTGGCTGTTTTTCTCGCTGAAATTAATTTAGCCGGATTTTTAGCCGTTTTTGAAAAAACTATAGCCGGTTTTCCGGCTAAATTTAGCCGTTTTCTAAATTTCCAGTTGGCAACACTGCTCAGGACAGACCGGGCATGTGCTTCAAGTGCGCAGTCGAGGGGCATAAGGCCAAAAAATGTAACAGTCAGCCGAAATGCATTCTTTGTCGGGACGCAAAAAAGATAACTACGGGCACTCAACTGGAATCATGAAGTGCCCAGCATACCAGGAAACACTAACGTAACTTCGCAAATGAGGTTCGTTCAGATAAATCTGAACCACTGCTGGACGGCACAGGATCTGCTTTCACAGATCGTTAAAGGGTCGACAAGGATGGACAAGCAGCAAAAGCTTTTCAACGACTGGGATTAGTTGAGTTTGGAACTCTACTGAATCAATTGGTGTACGATGCCAACAGACATGCTCCAATTATAATTGCTGGGGACTTTAACGCCTGGGCAACAGAATGGGGCAGCCGAGAGACAAAGGAGGCGTGCAAACCTTGATGCTTTCACCAAATTGGACGTCGGTCTAATGAACTCAGGCGGTGCCCATACCTTCAGAAAGAGAGGTGTCGTATTTGTTATAAATCTCACATTCGTTAGCAGCTCCTTAGCGCCTAAGCATATACTGGCAGGCTAGCGAAGAATATACACACAGCGATCACTAGGCGATTTTGTTCGAAACGAAGGAAAGAGCACATCGCGTACCGGACACAGGAATTCTCGGATGGTCTGCTAAGAATTTAAATGAGGAAATGTTTAAAGAAGTTCTCCATGAAATGGGTCCTGTCGAGGGGTCAGCAGAGCAAATGGCAGCACAGATTGCAAGACACATATAAGCATCCTTCAATTCAAAAAAAAAAGTCACCAAACCAAAGAAGAGTTACTGGTGGAATGAGGAGATCGCGGGGTTATGCTGTAAATGCTTGAGAGCCCGACTCCTTTGTCAGCGTTCATCGGATACAACTGCATATTCCGATTTATATGAAGCATACACGAGAGCTCGAAGGCTCTTGAAAAATGCCATAAAAAGGAGTAAGAAATGCTGTTTCAAACAGCTCTGCGATGACGCTGATTTAAACCCTTGGGGAACGCCCTTCAGAGTCGTCACAAAGAAAATAGGCCAACAATCACCACAATTAACGTGTCCACATATATGTACTAGGAAATATAGTCGCAACTCTTTTCCCCCGTCACGAGTTGGAACGCAACCAACCCAAACCACCGATGGACGGCGAGATCGCACCAGACATAACTGAGGACGAGCTTTTCAAAGCAGCAGCCAGATTTGGTGAGGATAAAGCGCCAGGGCTCGACGGAGTACCCAATAGGGCGTTGAAGGCAGCAGTCCGTACAATACCCGGAAAGTTCGCTGACTTAAAAAATCTAGCGTCACCATAGCGCAGCACCTACCCTTATCCATTTGTTCCCGTGCCAGATTCTTCACTGCCATTATTGCTTCTACCGTGGAGCGTGACCGGCTAAAACCGGACAGTCGGTCGGATATACCCGCCTTTGTTTCGAGTACCTCAGACAGTCGATTAAAAATAATCCGTTTGAATATTTTGCCAGTGGTGTCCAGTAAACAAATTGGACGGTACGAGCCTGCTTCTCCGGGGGGCATATTTGCTTTCGGTAATAGAACACGCTTCTGTTTTTTTTCCACCGCTTAGGAAAAGTCTGTTCCGCGGGACAGGTTCTAAATGAAAGTAAATGTAATCCCCAGGTATATCCGACCGAATGACGGGATGGTAGACTTTAAAAATGCCTTTAACTCTGCGAACTGGGGTTGTATTCATGCGGCTTTACGAAGGATCGATATACCAAACTATCTGATAGGTATAATCAAAAGTTATTTGTCGTGCAGATTTCTACAATATAATACTCACGAAGGAATGAAAGAATACAGCGGGCGTCCCACAGGGTTCAGTACTGGGTCCTTTGTTTTGGATAATAATGTACAATACAATCCTCGGACTCGCGGTACCTAGAGGTGTTACCATCGTCGGATTCGTGATTGATATCGCATTAGTCGTTACATCGAAAAGTCCGTCTAATGTCGAAGTGCATGCCAGCGAGGCAATCACAACTATGAAGCGGTGGCTAGAGGAAGTCGGACTAGAGTTAGCTGCTCACAAGACAGAGGCCATTCTCATAACCAACCATTGACTATGTATGTGAGAAGGCGGCAAACTCGATCGATCGATATATCGACGGAGCGCCTTGAGGGTGCGCTGTGCGTACAGAACAACATCTCACGAAGCAGCGTACGTTGTGTCAGGAATGCTGCCAATAGACATTCTAGTGGACGAAAGTGTTAGGCTTTCTACAACCCGTGGATGCCCCGTCCACATCCACGGGTCGTTGGACATATACCCTCATACCTAAGATTGAGAGGTGGCTCCACCGCGGACACGGGGAGTTAAACCATCATTTGACTCAGTTCCTCACGAGTCATGGGGGATACAGACAGTACCTTTATAGGTTCAAGTTGGACGATTCGCCCTACTGCCCAACCTGCAAAGAGGCTGAAGAGAGCGCAGAGCACGTTCTGTTTGAGTGTCCACGGTTCGCAGAATACCGAGAGCAGCTGGAAGCAGAACTTGGTGCTGCCATTGGCCCGGAGAATCAGGTGGATTGCATCCTTGAGTCACCCAGCATATGGGTGGCAGTTAGCCATGCAATATGCAACATTTATCGAGGGTTGCGATAAGAGAGTCGAGAGGCAGAACGCTACAATTGACGGCTGAGTAGCCAAAATCGAAGTGGCCAATAGGCAAGAGCCTTCCCTGTGAAGTTATGCCGGAAGGCCGTTCCGCAGGGAAAGAGCGGAGAGGATGTGTTCGGGGCTATTGCGGAGGAAAAAACGTTAGCAAGGCCTGGTTTCCTAGTCAGTAAAAATCTGACATAACTGCCTGGATTCTAGGCAGCTCCTTATGCAAGGTTTTTCGCGCCTCGGCATAAAAAAAGATTTTGTAACTCCCCTCGTTGATGGCTGCTTAGGTGGAAGGTCCCGCAGGGTCCAGCGCTGAAAAAAACAGCTGTTTAGGTTTATTCGGTAAAAATCATGCATAACTGTATGCTGGCAAGTCTTTCCTACTCAGCATGCAGTATCTATTGAAGATCACCATCTCTACAAGGGAAAAAAGGTAGATTTTACAAAAGTCATACAGTGAATCCTCATAATCAATTTAACAATTCTTTAAATGAAACCTTTAATCAGTTCATATGATACGAAATTAAAATATCAACGTCTTCTTCAAAATTCCGAGTAGTCAATTTGCCATTTTCAAAAATTTATTAAATCGGCTTCATGCACGTTAATTTGACTTCATTTCCATAAATACGAAATGTAATAAGACAATATTTGCTTAGAATATTCAACTCTTAAACAAACGCAATATACGTGCTCGTCTCCCTCTTACCTTTTACACGCGAGGCATATTTCCTTAATTGTCCATACATCCCCCCGGCACCCGTTAGGGTAGGCTACCCGTTATGTTCACGTTCAAATCAATTTTATCTACGCGAGAGAGTACTCTTTGAATTTCACGTGCCATATCAACGAATTAAATTCGCTTTTTCATTTGAACTCCGACAAAACGATTTACATTACCATCGTCGCATCTGATGCCATGCCAACCAAGAAAAACATCACAACCACATCCAAGACAACACAATTTCGGCCTGCTGGTAGAAGACGAAGATCTAATTTCTTTCTCGAATCACCTGTTTATCTTAAAATTGAAAGCCATACGGTTGCATTCACGATTCAACCATACCATAGCGTCATGTTTTTGCATAGAGTCTTCTCTAGCGTGTATAGACCGACCGAAAGTGCCGAAGACAACGACGATGACGACGACGTCAAGGACCTCTCGCGTTCTAGTTTCGTTTGCCTTATTTCTGCCGTATAGAATATACATCGTCACACCACCACCGCCGCCGCGTCAACGTTCAAAAGTCATAAACGGGAGCTGGCTTTGCCATGGGAAAATTAAAATCTTGGATAGCTCACAAAAGATAAAGTAGAAAGGAGCAAAAAGGATATGGAGGGAATTCTGCTGGAATAAATAATAAATTTTGCAGAAGAATGGCGTGAACATGCCGTAAAGTGAGCTTTGTATGGTGTATAGGGATATGAGAACGGAGTATAACGGTAACTACGAGTATGAAGCGCGAATATCCTTAAGTAAGGAATTTTACGTCACGACTATAGCTGTGTTGCGATGACGCGCGGTATTTGAATTTCTTGTATGGGTTAGAGAAGCAATAGATTGTGTCAGGTTGCCGAATTTCGTGCAGTCATTTTGTTTTAGTGCTCGATGCGGTGTACTGTCGCAACGCTCACAGATTTCGTAAACGTCCTTCCAGTTTAATGCATACATCTTAGCAGATTATGGGGGCGTTTTTGTGCCCGAGTGTTATTAGTAAATTTAACCCTTTCTGAAATCTTTTACATGTTTCCAGACTATGTTGGGTATCCTTTCTTGTTGCAGAGATTTTCATCTCCAGACAACACTATCTGACTGCTCGGGATGTTTAAGAGCTTATGAGAAACACAAGGTGGTGTCGCAAACTTTCCTGAAAATTACAACGCGGCAAGGCACTCAACCTTGGTTTTCAAAAGTGTTTATGATTTTTCCTTAATTTAAAATTCCCAACAACTCTTACACCTTTGGAGAGCAAGAACGAACGAAAAGGACGAACCGTGCTCGAACACTAACCGCGAGTGAAAAAAATAAAAAAAAGTAGGGAGAAACTAAATTTCAAAATTTTATCGTGCAACTTTTTTTGTTTGTCGTTTTTTTTTCTTATGTTGTGAAGAAGCGATAGCAAACTGTCGCAGACGGAAAGAAGACGTTCATGGAAAGAAAAAAGCGTGAACACGTTGTGGTAGAATGATTCGTTAATGGCGCGTGAAAAGTTCAACTTCCACCTGAGGTGCGCTCTTCAACGCTTAATTTAGACAGTGAATGAAATAGACTAGGGACCAAGAAGATGATGATACGGATACGAACAATACGGTGCGAGTTGAAAGGGAAACTTCTGGAACACGGAAAATAAGAAATGAATATGACAACGAGGTAAGTCACTTACATTGATAAGTTAATCGAGCATAGGTACATATATGTATATAAAAAATATGAATTTTAGCTGCATTGCTTGATGCAACAATTCAAATTGAAAAAAAAAAGTATTTGACGGGGTTTTCGGCCGATTAGTTTGTAATAAGCGTAAATTAATAAAAAAGAAAAGGTATCGGGAGAAGACATACACAATCTTCTAACATCAATCCAGCAAGGCATTTACGCAAACGTTTAAAACTATTGAATGGAGCGTAGTCAATTATGGGCAAAACCCGATAGTTGCATCTTAGAGTAGATCACACCTAATGCCTGGGAAAGGTAATCCACTCCTCACTGCTTATATGTAGTTGTATGCCAAGATACAGGTATCAGTTGGTCAATGCTTGTGCGTATGGAGCTTTTTTTTACCGGTTGGATCGGAACTGTGAAATCTTCGAAAGAAGTTAGCAGGCCCATTTCATGCTGTTGCTTCCCAGCACGATTTGCCCGACTTGGACACGCATACGTACTAAAACACAGCCCAAGGTGACGCCCGAACTAGTGGGCGGACCACGTGGTACGGGCACTCAAGCCACTAACTCGACTCATTGTACCCTTCCGTTGCACTTAGGCGCTGTTTTGTCTGCGATTGATTCGCGAAGCGTAGCACATTCCTGTCGTGCTCTGTGGCCGTGATCGTTCGGTCGCCACTCTGTGAATTAGACACTCATAGAGAAACGAGTTTCCAAACTCGGCACGACTCGTGGCAAGTTTATTATTCAGAAGAAGATGATAAGAAATATTCTTATCGTAGAATAATAAACTAACAATGCGACTAGGAAGTGGTATGGCTGACAACCGTATCACACTCCGAATTTAGTTGTCTTTGTAACGTTGATGACTACACACGGTAGTCATCAACGCACCATGCTCCACTAGGAGTTACGGTAATGAAGAGAGAGCACATTCCTAAGAGGTAGTGAGGACGCCACGCTCTCGTCGATGAAGTAATCGCCAGATACCTCATCCTTGACATTGAAAAGGCAGGACAGGACAGGCATATAAAATGCAATGCTGTTTCTTCCTCTTCCTCACACCAACCACGCACATAGCCGATAGTAGCACCCTAATTTCATGTAGGTGGTAATTTAGAGAGCAATGATCTGCCAGTAGATCTTTGCGGGTCTTTATGTCCCCTTTCCTGAGATTGAGCAGGAAGAATGCCGAATGGTATGCCGAAAACTGGCTCCGGACCTAGCATGTGTGAGCTAGAGCCTTGTCGGGCGAGTTCATCTGCCACCTCGTTTCCAGTAATGTTTGAGTGTCCGGGCACCCACACCAGCTGTAGCCCGTTTAGTCTCCCAAGCCTTGGAAGCGCTTGATGACAATTCCCTACCAACTGGCTTGATATTTTTGAAGAGTCCACCGCCTTTAAGGAAGCTTGACTGTCAGAGCAGATTCGAATGTTACCGCCGTGACAGTTCGACCGCATACATTCATGAGCTGAAACCATAATGACGTAAATTTCTGCTTGAAAGATCGATGTGATGATCCCAAGAGACTGGTACAGCTCAGTTCTTGGTTGAGCCGAGAAGATCTCTGAACCAGCCCAGCCATCCATCACTGATCCATCAGTGTAGATAATTATGTCTTCTCCAACGAAGTCAGAGTGGCCTTCGAAGGAACATTCTTCTCTGTCAGTGGGGATTCCTTGGTAGGTATTATTTGAAATTATCCTGTCCTGATGCTGATGCTTTCAGCGTTTTTGAAGTGATTTCATAATTGACGCATGACCGTGGAATGTTGCTATCTTCCAGGTGCCCATGTTTACAAGACGGTAATCGTCGACCATTGGCCTCCTCTTCACTTCCACATTAAGTAGTGGTAAGTTTAAAAGGGCCCCCAGTTCCGCCGACGACGGCGCGGTTTTCATTTCCCAGTTATGCTCAGGCAGCTTAGCCGTAGTGTCGATTGCATTCGGTCACAGATTTTGACCACAAATTTGCCTTTGACTATTACAGCAAGATCGTCTGCATTAAGCTTCCGCAAACACTCTGTTATTATCTCAAGTCCGGAGAAGAGTTTCCATCGCAAGAAGCCACATCGAAGGAGTGAGAACTCCGCCCTGAGGGCACCCACTGGTACACCCTGCTTCGATGGTTTTTTATCCAACTGTTATAAGGATATTCCTTGAAGTGAGCATGTTACCCATCCACCCTATCAGCAAAGGGTCGATACAATGCTCGTTAGCCGCATCAGAGATGCTGATAGGCGTTATCGAATGCCGCTTGGATGTCGATGACTGCAACCAGTGCAAACTCTTCCTGAGACAAACTCTTCTCGAGCTCACAGATGAGTTCATGAAAGGCAGTTTCTATCGATTTACCTTCCTGACAAGCATGTTGCCTGCTGTTCAGAGGCCGTCTGGGAAGGCATACATCCATAATATACATGTCTATCAGACTTTCGAGCCCCTTTAAGAAGAATGATGTCAGGCTGATAGGCCCAAAACTCTTAGTTTCAGCATAGGAGGGTTTACCAGGCGTAGGGATAAACACAAATTTCACGTTCCGCCAGGTTCTTGGAATGTAGGCATACACTAAGCATGTCCTATATATATTCCTTAAATGTAGGCCAAGAAATTCCATTCCCTCTTTCAGGAGAGCAGGAAAAATCCTGGGGATTTGTAGCTGTCGAACGAGTTTAGTGCACACTTAACCGGTTCTAACGTACCTATGTATATTCTGCAGACCAGAGACAGTCTCTTGGGTGGGAACTGATAATGGTCTCTCAGAGTTTGGCTCTGTCTGCTTCCTGGAAAGTGCACGTCAAGTAGAAGATTAAAGGCGTCCACTTCACTCTCCGTAAAAGTTCCGCCAGGTAGCCTTAGATTGCCCAGCATTTAGCTACTATCTTTAACAACGATTCGCTTAAGTTTGGCCGTAGCTTGTGTGGAGTAGGTTTCTTCACAGAAGCGTATCCACAATGATTTTTTTGCGGATCTTATGACCTTTTTGAGGATTCTTTAGGCATGTTGGTAATTAGTCCAATCGGCGGACAAATTTCTCTTTATAGCCCTATTAAGGAGTTTCCTTGTAGCCCTTCTATTTTGCGCCAAGTCCGGATTCCACCAAGGAGTACTTTCCTTTTTTGGCAGGCGCATTGGGCAGCTTTGGTCGTAGACGTCTACTATCCGATTGGTTAGCAAAAGTGTCTCCTGCTCGGCCGCCTCAACAGATTTGATTCGGCGGCTTGGTGACGGTAAGGTAGTCTGCAAAATTTCTTTATATTGCGGCAAGTTGGTTCTGCGGGGATTTCGAAATGGTTCCTTAGGTGTGTGAGCTAGGTTCAGTTCGAAATCAATGCGACGGTGGTCCGATAGCGTGATGTCCCTGGAGACCTCCAATTTGTGAACCAGGTTTGTCAGACCTTTAGAAGCTAATGTGATATCAATTACTTCTCTTTTTGCAGTTGTGACAAATGTAGGCTCATTGCCCTTGTTGAAAATCACGAAATCAGTCGTGACTAGATACTCGGCGAGTTCGGATTCTCTTCAATTGATGTCGGTGTTTCCCCAACCTACATGATGCGCGTTGGCATCGCACCCGGCGATTTTACCTATCCCCTTCCGTTTATCGTAGTCTACCGTTTTGATGAAGCTCGCTGTTGGAACTTCATTGCTGTCATATGTAAAGTATGCCGAAATCAAAAGGTTTTCTTTCATAGTTCCATGACCACGTACGACTACTTTAAACACAGTGGTGTCAGCAACACTTAGATCGTTCATCAGTGTTGCCTTTAGGTCGCGGTTGACACAATGTAAGAGCGAGGTTAATCGTCCCCTGCAGCATAGAATAACTCCGCATGCCGGAAATTTAGACCCTTAATTTTTTGCTAGTAGCATCTATCCAAGGTTCTTGGATTATAGGCAGGTTTGTGGAGTTTTGTTACATAAAAAATTGTACTAGTGCGAAGTGTGAGGTGGGAGTCTCTGGTCTGGCCGCATAGAATTTTGTTCGACATCGAGTTTCTTTTCTTAAGGCGACTTGAGAACCAACCATGAAGGCTATATTGGTCTGAAATTTATTAGAAAGTTTCCAACCGATCTCCTGGGCTTCCATGATTTGAATCACTGACGCTTTATTGATTTTCCCTTTTTTATTTTAACCTTAAGTTTCATTACTGGTTTAGCACACTGGCAGCTTTAAGGAAGCCTTGTCGATTTTTGCTGTTACATATTTTCTTATCATATTGAAGACGCTAAGTAGGCATTGCTTGGTGAGTGATAAATAAGCTTCCTGTCGTTTAAAAAGAAGTCACATCAAATTGTAAGCCCCTGCAACTCAAAATTATTCTTAGGGGCGGTAATTTACTTTTTTGTTTGTCCGAGGCAGCGTAAATGCTCGAGCAATCCGAACATTCGACCATAGAGGAATTGAGAGTTTTAGCTAAGGCGACCAACTTTTTCAGATGCCAATGCGGCACATACAGCTAAAACAAAAAAAAACGTTACGTTACTTAGTTCATCTATGATGCTTATAGGCGGAGCCGTCGAAATACGGAAACTGAAAATGAACCAAGCACAAACGGAAAGTTTATTGAGGCGCTCAAGCTGCTAAAAATTTCAGAATCTTAGCTATCCTCGCTCAAAAGCTACAGCCGGTCAAAATGCCATGCAAGGACAAAAAATCGCAAATAGGGGACAAAGCCCAAACGTGGTCAGTTAAAAAAAAATGGATAGAGGATCATGGAGCTGATGTCGAGCATATTGTGGCGCATATTTTTTGACAATTTCAGATTCCTAGCTATCTGCGTTCAAATGTTACAAACGTCCAAAAATGCGGCCCAAGAACCATAAAAATGCAAAGAGCCCAAGGACGAAAAAATCCCAAAGGGTACACCAAGCGCAAACAATGTGGATTTAAAATAAATGGTAGAAAGGGATCAGGGAGGGAGGAAAATTTCAGAGCCCTAGCCTACGTTCAAAAGCTACAAACGTTCAAAGAATCGACCCAAAGAAATTGCCAAGGATTCAAGGACAAACAAAAAACAAACGGGAGACCAACAAAATGCGGATAGAGGGTAATCCGGGGCCGATGTCGATCGTATCGTGCTCAAAAGTTACAAACTTTCAAAAATGCGACCCAAGGATAGAAAAACTGCAAAATTGGGGTCGAATAGGGTGGACCGCAATCAGGTGTAGTGCGTATTGTGGCCAACAGTTTGCTGAAAGCGTAAAAGTCCTGCCTGCGTTCAGAAGTTACAGTCGTTCAAAGATGTGTTACAAGGACAAAAAAGCACAAACGGAATCAATTTTCCAGTAATGCGGAAATAGCGGGACAATTTTGGGAAGACTTTGAATATGGGACAGTCTTGTAAAATGCGGGGCTGTCACGCAGGATCCCAGAGAATTTGTCGCCATATTTTACGGCGTTCCCGCAATTTTTTTTTTAATTACTTCCTGACCAGCACTTTTTTGTTGTTGTAACGGTCATACAATATTTTCATTGCGATTACGTAGTTTGCGTCCACTACCTACGCTTATTAGCGATAAAAGCATTTCGGCCTCATACAGCATATTTGAGGTAGTATACTTTTTAACACGTCCACTGTGTGAGCGGCATACGAAAAGCCATACATTTATGAGTCATATGTGCCTCATATACGTAAACTAGGAGGAACGCTGTGGGCACATGTGACTCATGGACAGTGAACATGTAAAATAGTCGATAATCTGAACTTAGACCGTATCAGCGAATTAAAATATGTCCAATCCTAGACCCGATAAATTTATATCGTCAATGACGTTTCACGGTTCACGGTTTTCTTGGTGGCACTGATTATTCAGGGACTACTGCAAACACAGAAGTCAACGCAGGCTAAAAAGTTCCTGGACATCGACGGGAAATTCCCAGCACAAATCCTCAAATTTAGCGCGTAATCCATTTTCTCATCTTCCTCGTAACATCATCATTCTCTCTCTCTCGATTACCGTAACTCCTAGTGGAGCATGGTGCGTTGATGACTACCGTGTGTAGTCATCAACGTTACAAAGACAACTGAATTCGGAGTGTGATACGGTTGTCAGCCATACCACTTCCTAGTCGCATTGTTAGTTTATTATTCTACGATAAGAATATTTCTTATCATCTTCTTCTGAATAATAAACTAGCGACGAGTCATGCCGAGTTTGGAAACTCGTTTCTCTATGAGTGTCTATTTCACAGAGTCGCGACCGAACGATCACGGCCACAGAGCACGACAACATCATCATTACGTCATGAGAAAACCAGCACTTTCCGACCAGAGCAATAATTGCATCGCTTTCTGCAATAATTCAGTGGAACATTAATTTGATAAACTGTAAACAAAATTACGGAAAAGAAAGCCGGAAAGCTCGATGTTTTGCGAAATGAACAATACAGTTTACGCGAAATTTCGAAATTAGTAAAAAAAAGTAAATCGGTTGTGTTTAACCAGTTAAAAAATAAAAGTGGATATGGACGAAACATGAAAGGGCGTACGCGAGGTGCCCAAACCGCCAAAGAGAAAAGGGCAATTCTGCGAGCCGCCTCTAATTTTGCACTATCAGCGGCTATAGTTGGAGCTAAAGTCGGCGTTACAGCTAGTGTATCAACAGTGCAACGTGTAATAAGGAATTCCTCACACCTAAAACGAATGAAAATTCAAGAAAATTCAGAAAAAAAACACCGTTAGACGCAAAGCAAGAAAAGCCATCCTCTGGATTTTGCTCGCCAGTCATGTCATGGCGACAGGGGTGGAACAGGGTAGTTTTTTCGAATGAAAAGAAAGTCAACCTGGATGGCCAAGATGGGTTCCATTTCTATTTCCACGGTCTCCGTAAAAACGAACGCATCATAGCAGAGAAGGTAGCGTCATGGTTCGGGGAGCTGTCTTTGAATTTTTTCTGAATTTTCTTTCGTTTTAGGTGTGAGGAATTCCTTATTACACGTTGCACTGTTGATAAACTAGCTGTAACGCCAACTTTAGCACCAATTATAGCCGCTGATAGTGCAAAATTAGAGGCGGCTCGCAGAATTGCCCTTTTCTTTTTGGCGGTTTGGGCACCTCGCGTACGCCCTTTCATGTTTCGTCCATATCCACTTTTAATTTTTAAATAGTTAAACACAACCGATTTACTTTTTTTTACTAATTTCGAAATTTTGCGTAAACTGTATTGTTCATTTCGCAAAACATCGATTTGAGCCATTTTCGCGGTATTTAATGCTTTTCCTCTACCCATGATTACCGAAACTTACAAAAATTAAAGTTAAAACACAATTTGAGAGGATTAAAACAAAAACAGTTGGGATGTGACGCTAGCACTTTCGAAATAACGACCGAATCGCAACTGTCCCTATTCAAGTGACCAAACTTTAAACATATAATTTAATAGTGCATCAGCATAATGTTGATGAAACATAACTGTTGTTATTAAATGTTTAATTTTTTTTTCTAGCAAACTATGAGCAACATAATAGCCTTTGTAAACAAATACTGAGTTATGCTCTCTGCTGCAAGGAAAAGGATATTTTGAGATAAACAACTCTCGAAAAGTTTGTCCCTATTCAAGTGACTGGGAGTGTAATACTGTCAAAGTCACACACATTTCCATAAAAACATCAATATAGGTACCACTCGCTCTGACAAAAGCGAAAAGTCACTTTATTCGTCCAGCAATATCATAAATTGGAACAAATTAAATGTAAAATCGTTTCCTCGCACTATTTCTTCCCGAAAACGAGCGCATCAACCGCACGAACACAGCACAACGGCACTCAACTTGGCTAACAACATTGTTACTGAAGCTGTGTTTTCTCTATTCGTGTCCTATGGTCCTGGTTCCCATATCCTGTCGACATTGTCTTTGCTCTCTAAATGATAATGTGGTGAACCAGAACACTTGGCCGTTGTGAGCCAACGATGCAAACAAGACGACTTTTGATTAAAATTTCGCCCAAGCGTGTAAACAAGCCATAAATACACCTGGCGAATTTAATATTGCACTATACGACTATGGCTTAAAAGCGACCAAGGCAAAAGTCGACTTCCATAAACTTATTTTGTGTATAGCCGGTTGGCAGTTCGCCATCTCGCTGTCCTGTTCCTATATGTATATGAAAACAGATATAACAAAACGTTCTATACAGAGTGTGGCAATAAGAGCAAGTGATTCGACAACCTTCTCCCTACACCCCCTTCTCCGTGGACATTTCAACGAAAAGTTCATCAAAACGCTTCATGTCCGAAGGACCACAAATTCGCATTGTTTAGTTTCCCAGGAAACATGAATACTCACAGTGCCAGAGTGCTGGCGAAGTCTAGTCAAGGATAATAGAGAGTAGAGTGGGCGCAGTACCATTGTGTATGTTTTGCCTTAATGCAAACAGACCATATGGTCCGGGCATTATCCTAGCAGGTAGCCGAGTACTTACGGGATTAATTGATTGACCACATAGCATGCAATAGCTTAAATTAGTCCACAGGACGACCCCCGCATTTTGGTGTTATGGGAAAGTGAACAGATGACCGACTAATAATAATAAGAAACAGCCTCGAGATTGGACTTTTCCAGGGCATCGTCCGCTTACGTAAATGTCAAAGTAAAAGCAATGAAAGTCCCTAGCAACTAACATCTTAAAAGGTGATGTTAATCGTCCGGTGATTTTCCTTAGCACGAAGAGATATATTTCCCCACTATTATGCGACTTAACATGAATTTAAGGACTCAATGAAAATTGAATATACCTACGTAAAGTATACACATTCATCCGATTGCATTTATCCGCATCGTCCGAGTATCTAACTTTCATGAAAATTATCTTCATTCATCAAAAATGAACGTGGTCGTTCGTTTCGTCTTTGTGGAAAAATCCACACAAAGTTTGTCTTACAAGTCAATTGGCCCCCGACTCGATTACACGTGATGGCGCCTTGTCGGGATGTCCTTTGGTATAAAACTTATCGTTGGCGTTTATATCGTACAGCGGGAGCTGATAGCTGCGAATATTGTGAACTGAATGCCCCAATTTGATAGTAATCGTGAAGTTGAGAAACTGTGTCGTTCAATAGTTTGGTTGGTACTGCGGTGCCTGTTAAGAACAATTTTGTAGACTTTGTGAAAAGATAAATTCGCATCTCTCTCTATTGGGTTTAACCGAAATTTAATTTTGAAATTGCCTTATCTTCGTATAAACATAATTAGGCAGCATTTTGAAGAGTTGAAACTGATATCATGCTTATGATCGTTATCCTTCCGTTGCCGTAGGTATTGGTAAGTGGAACTTTTACACAGTTGACTGATTCAGATGATTTGATACCTTTATTACGGATAATCCCTACGTTTCTGTTTCTATGGATTTTTCGTTATTGTGTTGGTAGAAAGTACATATTTAGATTTTGGGACGTGGACAAATATTTCGGAAGGGGTTTTAGGCAACAACAGCACGTTGGCCAAGAGCCAATATCCACGAAATCAAAATACACAAAAAAAATCCTCAAATGCAGGATAATAGATGATAAATGGGCCAGTCTACATTATTGAAATTTGTCTGTCTTGTCTATTTGACAATTGAAACTTGGAATGTCTGCGTTATTTGCAAGAAAAAATCAATCTTGACAGTGGTTACCAATGTTGAATATGTCAAAATCGAAGACAAATGAATGGCTATTTGCTCTTGCAGGCTTTGCTATCGTTTTCCCTTTCAACATTTTTAGGGGTTTTTAGATGTTTTTCAAACAACCCTTTTTGTCCGTCCGTCTGTTCACTGAATACCTCGCGAACGGCTTAACCGATCATCATGCAATTTGGTTGGAATGTGTACAATGGTAACAATGGCACGACATACTTAGAAGTTAGTAGAGTAAAGATAACAGGGTGTCCCGAAGATTTGAAAATTTGTTCACTAAAAAACTCGCGAACGGCTGAACCGATCGTCATGAAATTTGGTACGAATGTGTAGAATGATAACAATCTTTGGCACAAATGCTTTAGAAGTTTATATGGAAAAGATAACAGGGTGTCCCGAAGAGTTGAAAAAAGTCGACTTTTTTAGTTTTGATCGGAGATGGACGTATGCGTACTCAAATCAAAGGGCTCGACGAGTACGCATTTTATATAAGTTACTTTTTTCCAGTTTCGAGTAACGGTAACGGAGTTATGGGAGTTTGAAGTTAAGCTTACGATTTTACCTCGGTTTTTCTAAATCGTTTTAGGTAACGATATGAAACTTTGCATAAAGATTGGTCAATAAGACCTTATATACGCTAAATACTAAGACTGTTGATATTTGCTAAGAAAAATTAAATAACAGTAAATTGGTGAAATTTCAATTTGTGCGTGTGTAGCCCTTCTTAGGTCTGCAAATATAAAAAAAGAAAAACACTAAAAGGAGTGGAGCTATGGGTGTTTAAGTGACGTCATGTTTGACAGGCCTTTAGAAATCATCAGCTTGCGTACAAGTCCGCAACTCAGTGGGACATTTTCATGTTTTTCGTGAAGATTTGCTTTTCGAATTTGACTCTTTTTGGGTCGTTCAACAAAAGTTGAACGGAAGTTGAACGTGAGGTGAACCTAAGTTGAAAGTTACACTTTTTGGGTCGTTCAACAAAAGTTGAACGAAAGTTGAACGTGTATTGAACCTAAGATGAAAGTAACACTTTTTGGGTGGTTCATCAAAAGCTGAACGAAAGTTGAACGTGAGTTGAACCGAAGTTGAAAGTTACAATTTTCGGGTCGTTCAACAAAAGTTGAACGTGAGTTGAACCTAAGTTGAAAGTTTCACTTTTTGGGTCGTACAACAAAAGTTGAACGTGAGTTGAAACTAAGTTGAAAGTAACACTTTTTGGGTCGCTCATCAAAAGTTGAACGTGAGTTGAACCTAAGTTGAAAGTTACACTTTTTGGGTCGTTCAACAAAAGTTGAACGAAAGTTGAACGTGAGTTAAACCTAAGTTGAAAGTAACACTTTTTGGGTCGTTCATCAAAAGCTGAACGAAAGTTGAACGTGAGTTGAACCTAAGTTGAAAGTTACACTTTTCGGGTCGTTCAACAAAAGTTGAACGTGAGTTGAACCTAAGTTGAAAGTTACACTTTTTGGGTCGTTCAACAAAAGTTGAACGAAAGTTGAACGTGAGTTGAAACTAAGTTGAAAGTAACACTTTTTGGGTCGTTCATCAAAAGTTGAACGTGAGTTGAACCTAAGTTGAAAGTAACACTTTTTGGGTCGTTCAACAAAAGTTGAACGAAAGTTGACCATGAGTTGAACCTAAGTTGAAAGTAACACTTTTTGGGTCGTTCAGTTGAACCTAAGTTGAACCCAAGATGAACCCAAGTTGAACTCAAGTTGAAACCAAGTTGAACGTAAATTTAACCCAAGCCCAACCTCTGTTGAACCTTGAATGGCACCCAACACTCACAGGGTACCACCTAGCCCAACTTCCGTTGAACCTTGAATGGCACCCAAAACTCACAGGGTACCTGTAATGTCAAAAATTGATGAGGGTTTTTAGGAAATGACATAAGGAATATGTCTGCATCATTCGAATAACTTATTCCAAATCGAAAATAATGCGAATCTTAACCCTTAATTGGTCGCATGGGGTCAGCTCTACTTCAAAGCTAAAATTTGTGGGCTTAAACTAATCAAAACGTGCCCGAACTTCTGCTAGCTTTCCACCTTATCTAAACGCATTATAAATAGGTCACCGCCACATTTTTCACCAGTGCAGGCGTAACGCTCTATTACTTTCTTTAGTGGTTAGACCCCATGCGACCACTTACGTGACTTTTTTGGAAAAGGCAAGTTTTTTTTTTTTAATTATTTTGTAAAACAATGTACACTGCGCGACAAATGCTTAGGTTCACTCATATTTCCTTCCATGAAGCGGTAAAATAAAACCTTACCAGTTCAAGAAATGTTATTTTCGGAAGTATTAAATATCACAAACAAAATGAATGGACTGTATCCCCACAGGACATTTTCCTTAAATTACAGTAATTGATTTAATTATTTATAACGATTTTACCGTTTTACATAATGTTTTCGCTGAAAAATATTTCAGAAAAGTATGAAAGAGGATAAATACGAAAAAAACAGGAGCATTTTTTTTGTAATTTAATAGTGTGTATTTTCGCCATTTTTATTTATAATTTCAGAAAGCCTTCGAGGCAGGTAATCGTATAAAGAATGCTGCACAGATATCGGTATTTTAGACCAAGCTGTCTTAATTCCATGAATTAACTCTTCTTTAGAGTCGTATTGTTTACCACTACTGTAAACCTCCCGAACAAGCCACCCCCAAATGTTTAATGCCAGGGGAGATGCGCACCCAGTCTAACAAAGCCACATTTTTCTCCACAATAAGCGATTTAACCACCCTCGCTGTATGAATTGGGGCAACATCATGTTGCAATATCCAAGCATCGCCTCCGTACATAACATTTATCATAGGGATTTCCTCTTCTAAGAGCTGTTTATAAGATGAACTGGTTGGGTAACCTCGTAGAATGACCAAGTCGATAGTTCCATAATATGATATGGCTCCCCATACAATAACGGAACCTATTCGGAAGTGATGGCGTGACAGGTACATAGGGTCCTTCCTATATAATCATGATAGTAGGAGAACCCATCTGGACCGTCCACACAAAGCCGTTTTCCATCCGTAAATATTACCTTCCTCCATTGTGATGTCCAGTTCATGAATCTTGAGGCGAATTCCAGGTGCTGTAGGCGATCTTGCGGGGTTAAGGCTATTTTTTTCTTTAATCGTAAACGTTTTAAGCAAGATGAAGATCTAAGAACTCGTTGGATGGTCCTTACACTTGCTGATAACACCAAAATCTCCCCAAGCTTACGCGCAGTAAAGGGCGAGTTCGAGGCTTCTCTTAAGAGATTGATGCACCGGAAATCGCTTTTTTTTCTGCCTCCTGCTTATCGTCGGCCATAATTTCCACTATCTCGTATAAAATTATTAACAAGGTTCAAGCTCCGCTGAATCCGTATTGCAATTTGTCGGTTTGAATATCCTTCTTGCTTAAGTATGGAAATTTTTGGCTTTTTCCTCGACAGAAAATTGATTTCCTTTTGACATTATCCACTATACAACTCACAGAGTATAACCCGGAAAAAAATGTTTCCACAAACACTTCTCACCAGGACGAGATAACTCTTTAAAGTAAGTGAACCTATACAATTGTCGCAGTGGAAATTGCGATTTTCATTTTAAAAAATTCCGTTAGCTATGCGAGTTTCTTAATAGAAATGTAATATTTATTAAAATAACCGTTAGTTGAGAGAGCATTATTTAAAAATTATTTCCGATCAGAGTACATAGAAATTATATAATTTTAAAGGAAAATATCCATGAACCTAAGCATTTGTCGCGCAGTGTATATCGTTTTTTACCTGGAATTGGAATTTGCAACAGTTGGGTTTATATTCCATTATTTCATTTCGCTTTCAGTTTATAAGAATGGAAGGGAAAATACTACAATGGGTGGAAGAAGCCACTGATAGTGAGGAAGATACTGGTGGTTTGGAATCAGATGACCGATGACATAGTTTTGGAAATTGAGTATAGTTCGTAGTGAGAAAGCGAAATAGGATATGAAACACCACAAGTGAAGAAGAAGAGATTGAGCCTTCGTCGGGTGGATATTTTTTGTCTTGACATACAAAAAAATCCCTAAGAAATCTAAATTTTGTTGGGGTCTCCAGAGACCCCGTGCGGCCACTTACGTGACTTTCTTTATGCGCCCAATTAAGGGTTAATCTAATATATAGTTTAGGCGTTTCACAATACCAGGGCAGCGTCTTAAGCATTTTTCACTGCTTTTCTTGTGACTGGATTAAACAATAAACATGCAATTTGGTGGAAATGCATAGAATAGTAATAGTGTTTCGCACCAATACTTTTGAAGTTTGTACGACCAAGTTAACAGGGTGTCCCTGAATAGTTGCCACAAAAGTCTACATTTCAATACGCATAGGAAAGGTCTGTGTGGGTATACCATATCAACGGGCTCAACGAAATCATTTCATAAGTTCCCTTATACGTTTGGATACATAGTAATCTATTTACTATACCCTTTCATCCTGTAACGCCTTTCATCCTGCAACACTTTTAATTAGACCAATCCAAAATTTAGAAGAAGCATTTCATTATTGTTATTTATTGCTTATAAAATATATGTACAAAAAATATTCACTACGCAGTCGTCCATACGCTCGGTATTTTTAGGTATGTTATTTCAAATAACAGGCAATCAGAAACGGTATCAGAGAATCATAGATCAAGGTAGATGCTCAAACAGATATCCTTCTAACGATGGGCCCAAAATGAACGCTGCTATGACCATGACTCGATCCTAAATCCAAAACGGGCAAGGCGGAATTAGATTTCGGGGCAGGCAGCCGTAAAAAGTAGAAACTTGGATAGAAATGTAATATTAAACAGTAAAAATATAAATACAATGCGACATCAGCCCGATACATCTGATGTAATGGTGTATTTTCTTTCGTTTAGGTTGGTTGGAATTGGTGCACAATAAAAAAAAGTTTTTCTTATAGAAGAACCTGATTTGGTTGGGTTTGTGTGGCACCTCATGGCCCCCCATGGTCCGATTCCATTCAGTTTTACATATGTTTCGTGACATCAATAGAAATCCATTCCTATGAACAGTGGCGTAACTTACGGTGTTCCATGTGTTCATTGGAACACGGGCCCCTAAGGCAAAACGGCCCCCCCAACGGCCGAAAACCATATTTCTTTCAAATATGATTGCTCATTAATCAAGAGCACAAAAACGTAGATTCCGCCTTAAGATAAAATTAAAAGATATGCTGATTTAGATACAAACACTTTCCAAATTATCGATTTTCAGGATCATGTTGGCGAATTTCCATTTCTATTTGACAAATTTCTATATCAAAATTACGAATTTCAAAAACATGTTCACGAATTTCCAAAACACGTTGGCGAATTTTCAATTTACGAAACTCCATGTCAAATTCATGAATTTCCATATAACGTTGACGAATTTTTTAGTAACGAGTTTCCCCATCAAATTGACGAATTTTAATTTGTGTTTGGTTAATTTCCATGCCAAATTCGCGAATTTCCAAATGAATTTCCGTTACAAATTGGCGAATATCAAAAACATGTTCTCAAATTTCCAATTCGATGCTAAATTGACGAAATTTCATGTCAAATTGACGAATTTCAAAATTATGTTGACGAATTTCCGTTTCAAATTGATGAATTGTCATTTCTAAATTGTGAATGTTCATGTCTAAATAACACATTTTTCATATAATTTTGACTAATTTCCGCAGAACAAGTCGACGAATTTCCATTTCAAATAAATTTGTTTGCATTCGTCGGTTTCCTAATCAATAATTACTCTAGAAATCTATCAATATCTGTACACACACAATGCCGCAAAATCAGAAAAATATAATTTAGAAAGTTCCTTGTCGTGTAGCGATTCAACAGAAATTTTTCTTTGCACTGATACAAAATACAATTGTGAGGATTTCTTCCTAAAATTTGATTTGAGAATTATAATTTTGTTTCGAAAAATAATTAATACGAGAAAACCATTGAGGAACAGAGAAAAGCTTTTCCACTCAGCGAACACTGCCCTATGTAGATATCAAATAAATCGAAAATTAGAGTGTTGAAGAAGGGGCAACAAATTTGAAAAACCTTACGCCGCTGCCTACGAGGTTTGGTTGACATTGGTGCACAAATACAAAAGTTTTTCTTAGAAAAACTCAATTTTGTGGGCTAGGTTTGTATGGCAGCCCCATAACCTAGTGATCCGACTTCGGTGATTCAAACATACAAGCAGCCTGCAACAATTATAAGTAAGTATGTACTATGTTCACCGAGCGAAAAACTTGCATTTATGTCTTCCGCGAAAAATGTGCCTTGGAGATTAGTCTTTTATTCACACAATTTATGATAAATGTGCACTCGCGCTCTGATTGATTTTCGGCGATACCTTTTCCCAATATCAAATAAAGTACAACTGCATTATTTTCACTGCCGAAATGAAAAAAAAACCAGTGTGGAGTTTTACTCGCGGATATTGAAGCTAGCAAGCTGAAATTTTGCTCACGTGCCTACTCACCTTTACTAGGAATTAATTCAAATTTTTACTTTATAAAAAAAATACCTACACTATAAATAATACAGGTCGGAAGAGATAAATTTTGTTTGCACAAGAACACAAATAGGCAATTAGAACTTTTAAGGTGGTATTACACTATCAAATAAAGTTTGTCCAGTGGGTCACACAAAATTTGTCCAAATTTTGCAATGACCAAAAGTGTTTTTCGAGACCTATTACACTATGGGACAAACAAATGACCAACTGGTTTGGCCAATGACGTAGTCAGTCAGGTTTCAAGTCAGTTGTTTGACCGAAGCAAATTTACCTATCACACTAGTATGACCGTTTCAGAAAAAATGACCAAAGCTAACTTAGCTCCAAGATGTATTTAGAGTGGTTATTGTGCATTGTTTCATTTGTTTATCGAATTTGCAAAGGTTAAGTTGAATAAATGTTTCTTTAGTAAATCAGTTTAATTTTGCTTGAAGGCATAATCTTGCCTCTTGCGATTTAAAATTTAAGAAGACGAAAAGTGACCCCGGAGAATGAAAAGAAAGTTAGATTCAAAAAAGGGGTGTACGGAGAACTTAGGGAAAATTAGAGTAGCAGCTAGCTCTTTCTAGACATTTTCTGTGTGTTTCATGCAGAGGTGTACTCAAGAAAATATTTCGAAAGGGGGTTTCGGAATAAGGTTGGCGGTGCTCATATTTTATAACTGCTCAGTGCATCCAAATCACTGAGTTGAAGAACACTGGGAAATTATCGTTAGAGTTATAGGGACAATCAGATTTTTGAACCTCCAAAAATGTTCTCTGCCTTCTCGTTTGTAGCTTGAATAATATGGTCCTCTTTTATTTCTAAAAAAAAAAAAACATTTGTTTTTGATCGATAAAGCGAAGGTTTTACTAAACCTACATACTAGTGACTTCTTGGTAAAGGTAAAAATCAAGTGCTTCGTATTCCGTGATCCTCGAAATTAGTATTCGATTTTCTTTTAGTTTAATTTGTATTGGAGATTTTTTCTGTAATATTTGCTTACTAAGCAAGTTCACCGCTCTATACGGTTGTAAAGAAAGCATTAAAAGCGCTGGAAAGCTTCATAGTACATAGACCACCCTTGGGGTCTTCTAGTCACTGATCAGGTTCTTTCTCCCGTCTCATCTAAAATTGCGGAAAGACAAATTCAAAATTAACTGCGGATCTTAGTCTCAAGCTAGTGGAATAAATGAAAAACACCGGGGAGTAGTTTTAGTTGTCCTACTTCTAACCTGAGAGTCCCTACAATCAATCTTTTTCCAATGATCAGCCTGGGTACATAATAAAATTCTGAAAGTGATTAAATGATAATTTTTGAGAAAGAAGAAACATCTTGCTATCCATGTATTGTTATATCCCTTGCTCTTACTTACTGTTGTATGCCGGGCTCGAAACTTGGACATTGTGCTTTTGAAGTTGCGGTGCGTGTTTTATTTTAAGCAAATTTCTCATGCAAATATCATCACCAAATTAAAGAGGGGGTTGGAACCTCCAAACCCATATGTAGGATCGACACTAGTTTCAAGTCATTTATTGTGAGTCCGTTGGACCATGTAAAAAATCAAACTGCCACCCTGAACGAAATTATTGAAGCACGGGAACGTTTTAGTAATAATACAATCGCGCAGAGTCCGATTTTGATAATTAAATTTAAAAAAATCACCAAAAGGAAATTTTGGTTATGTCATTTTCTCTCTACATTTGGCTGCTAGTGTGCATGCTAAGTAGCAGCCAAATGGCTGCACGCGATGCCAGTTTTTGGACGCGCAGCCATATGGTGCCTAATCTAGAGGGACCTTAAGAGCGACAGCGATAGTTTCATATTTCCGTTCTCGATTTATTGCCAATATCTGGTAATAAGACACAATATCTAACAGTTGCCTAATCTGGTATCTGCCAATATCTGGTAATATGATACAATATCTAACAGTTGTCTAAAGGTAAACCCAAATTTACAAATAAATCAATATTTTGCGTCCTTTCAATTCAATGTTCCAGTCGAAGCTATTACTGAAAGTTTATTAAAAATATTTTCTTCGATGTAATTCCACGGATTAATTTAAATTTTGAATTTTCCAATATCCCACAGTTTGCAAAAATTGTCGTTATTTTTTATTTTGATAATTAAATGCACCCAATCGAAACATTTCGTTTGACCACCATGGGTCACACAAGAAATTGCTAATTTTGGAATGACCGTATGACCAAAAACTGCAAAATAAATTTGACCAAAGATGTGTTCGACCCGAAATGAATGACCACGATTGTCATTCATTTTTGTTCAAACACATTTTTGGTCATTTATTTTGCTATTACACTAGTGGGACAAACTTTTTGCGTCATTGGTCAAACTTTATTTGATAGTGTAATACCTCCTTTACTCATATCATACTATGCCAAATAAGATATTCAAATAACACACCTGCACAAAATGTTATTTCAAGTATCTACTCCAATCAATAGAGACGAAATAATAGAGGTTAGCGTGCAAAAATTGGGGATGTCTCAAATTTTGGCTTGTTCTGCTATCCGTTCTCTTAGGGGGAACTTTTGAGTTTCCGATATTTTCCGCTATGTGTCCGCTATATGGCGGACGGTAAGATAAGTGTCGCTAGTATCGATAACAAGAACAAGAAAATTCTTCTTACGAGAGCTGATAGCGTAATGTTCCCAAATTTTTGATATGTTATAAAGACAGGTGAGGTAAGGTAAAATCCAAGTTTGCATCACTTTGCCCCCTGTGCTCACGCCGCTATCTTGAAAAAACAATCTAAAATCGGCCCTTTCATCAGTTTTTGGCATGTAACTTCTTTACAGTCCATTTGAGCACAAAATCTGCCAAGACACTTTTGTTGAGGACAAAATTTCCTACAAACTTAACATAAGATGTTGTACTCTACACGGTTGAATATTTAGGTATAAATTTAATAAAAAATGATATCTATATAAATCCATAAAGAATGTGTATAAACTTTATAAATGTGCAAGGTATACAAATCTATAATCGGAGGTATGGCTTTTATCCAAGCGGATATACCATTTGTTTATTTTATTCAGTGTATATTCAATAACATATTGGTATTAATTGAACTGATAAATAATTTGTATAAACTATATACCATATTGAATAAGCCCAATTTATAACGATTTGTTATAGATTGAATAGTTATGATTTATGAATCGAATGAATAAATATCATTTATAAACTATATATTCATGCATACTCATTATTTATAAAAACTGTATATAGTAAATATCTATACTATCCACAGTTTATTTTTATAATTATTGAGTATAATAGGTTATTGACGCATGTCAGTTGGTGTAACGAAAACGGACCAATCACCGAAAAACTCGAAGACCGACAAATGGATTGGTATTGCCATGTTCAAAGGCGTCCGCCTGAGAACCCCGCAAAGAAAGCGATATCAATGGAAGTTCCACTTGATGGACCCAAGGCCAGAGGCAGACAGAAGAACACCTGGATGTGTGAAAAGAAACAGCAACGCATTGGTCTCGGCGATGACATGATCCAAGATAGAGCTGCCTGTAGAAATATGCTTAGATATTACCGCCAAAACGGGCGATGTGTCTACACCGCAGGTCGAGCAACGCGAAACTATGGAGCGGTATAAAGAACGAGGCAAGGAAGAAGAAGAAGAGTATAATAGGTTAAGTAATGATGAAGAAAACACTTTATTTAACTTTAAATATATTTTACTTTTATTCGCATTTTTTATAATAAATACATTTTATTTGTTTTTCTGGAGGTTGCTTTGACATGCTTATGTTTCATTAGCTTAAATATTCCGGACACTTAAATATTTCCACTATTGGGGAGCAGGACTCGTGCACAAACATTATTAACGTGTTAACTCACTCTCGAAATAACGACAACTGGACAAACACCAGTTATAATTTTTGAATTTCAAAATCAAGATAAAGTTTATAAATGTTGATATTAAAATTATTGACTCTACCAATATCAATACTACGCTGAAATTAATTGTATACTATCAGAAAATAAAAATCAATTTATACCGTTAACATTCTCCCGAGCCTCAATCATGTGCTGAAAATCCGAACGAAAAATTTCAATTGTTATTCTTCGCCATATAAAATTTATACATTTTGATATAAATGCTGCAAGGACAAATGAAAAACTTGTCTCTTTGCATTTATCACCAGGGAATTCATTCTTACATGGTATAAAGTTTATTCCTTTGAGTATGCATTTTAGTATGAAAATATTATTTTCATACCATCGTCGAATAAACAATTTTTTGTATGCCATTTTAGTTTAAAATTTATCCCACGTTGGTATACTTTGTGTCAATAACATGGTAAAGTATACATTTTATACCAATTTTGATATTCAACGATTGTATACTTTCGACGTTATTAAAAAAGGATAATTTTTATACCTAAATATTCAACCGTGTACAATTCAAATTAACATAGTTATAGCGCCAAGAAAATGGAGAACATATCAAAAATCATGCCAATTTCAAATTCACAAAAACGCATTGTATACCAATAACTCATAGCCTCCTCTGCATTTTAGTATAGAGCTCTCCAAGTATGTTTTGAAATTTGTAGGTAATGATTTTTTAAATTTTTAGCATATTCTTTGCGCTTTAACTCTGATCGTAGAGTAAAACTTATCAGATGAAATTTATAGGAAATTTTGTGCTCTACAAGATTGTCTCGGCACATTTCGTGCTCAAATGGACTGGGAAGAAGTTATAGACCGCAAATTGATAAAAGAGCCGATTTTAGATGGTTTTTTCAAAATAGCGGCGGGAGCACAAGGGGGAAAGTGACGCAAAACTTGGATTTTAACTTACCCCACTTGTCTTTATAACATATCAAAAATTTGAGACATCCCCAATTTTGGCGAGGTAAAATCTCCCCGTTGATTGGAGTAATCGTATTCGGAGGGAAATAACAGACATTTGACTTTAGTGACAACCGAAATACGATATAACGTCGTATTCAATATACGAGAGCGAGCATTTTTTACGCGTTTTGACACAAGTCAAAACAAATACATATCTTATGGCGAATGCGAATGTTGAAAGAGGAAATGGAACTTGAAAACGATACGGAAGACGCACAGGTGTGCACATAGCCAATGGTTAATGGTTATGGTAGATGGTAAATAGGCAGATAGTTACAGTTAGGGACTACTTATTTAGGAATTACATATATATTTAGAGTTTTTAGTTTGATATTTGATTACGGGGACTCCGTTTTTTTATACATATTTCTTTAATTTTTTGATCGAGGGTTTCGTATTGTTGCCGTATGAAAACTCTCTTTTTCTTCATACAGGAAAAATGCGTTACTACTCAAAGGATGCGCTTAGGATCTTTTGCGAATTGCGAATAAAAATGGGCTTATAAGTCTGGCAATTGCTGGAAAGCATAAACGCAATTCGCTATACGTAACTCGCAGCTCGCAAAAGATCCTAATCTTAGCGCTTATGATTTGCAGTTTGATTTGACGACAAAAAGTTGAGCCGAACTTTGAAGATTTTTTTTTACCTTTTTTTCTTACGAGTATAAGCCGATCTTTTGCGTGATGTTTTTGAACTCTCGCGCAGTCTTGCTTTCTTTCAGCTATAGCAAACGTTTTTGATTTTATGGTATAGGACCTAGATATCAAAAATAAAACTTTTTCAATTTATACATGATCCATATTATGTAACGGAACCAGCACTATAAAACATTACATAATCTTCACGCTACCGTGCCTGTATAAACTATAAAATAAAATGATGAAATGTGTTTTCCAGTCAATAAGCTTTCGTTAATTATCCGTGAATATTACGATACGACAACCAACGAAAAATGGTGAATATGGTCGTCATGCGGGTATACGACCGAAAAAAATACAAAATAAAAATGTAGTAAGCCATTTTCTGGTTATCAATCGATTGGTTGGATTGCGTTCAATTAGGCGAACATAATTGTTTGTATTCCCCGAAAAATATGTTGAACTGAACAAAAGAACATGAAGTCATTGTTGGTGATATGTCACTAATATAGGGAGTGAAATGTCTAGCAGATGGCACAAGGTCGTCGGCATTATGTTGTTTTTGTTGTTGTATAGAACATGAAACATGACAATTCCCTGCGATCACAGATAATAGATACCTACTTACAGCTCTTGTCAGAAAACGTGGATAGTATTTTTCCAGATAATTGACTATACGAAACTCGAGATGAGATTGTTTATCATGCTTTCTTTCATTGGAAACGTATTTTCAAGATTTTCAGGGAATTTTTTAAAAAGAAATTCAAAATAAAAATTCCTTTGCAATTCCTATATAAAATTTCCTGATCCATAATAATTTTTTGTGTTGGTGACAAATCAATTTTGTTTACCAAACAAACGCACACGAGCCACCTGAAATCAATTTGGTTCTTCGTTATTTTTAATGCGAATGCGAGTATAATCAACAAGTAAAATATACAGTCAAACTTGTTAATCGAACCACTCTATAATCGGACCACCTTTTAATGAAACCACTCTCAGTCGATTTTATGTGGTTTTTCATAAAAAATAACCTTTATAAACGGACCACATCTTAATCGGACCATAGGACCACAATTGGTGACCCCAATTAGATGGATCAGTACTAGACGAACCTCCACAATCGGACCAAAACTGCAAATGGATAACTTTATTTGCCTGGAGCGGTACGAGGTAAACTTCACCACACGGCGGATCAACAGACAGTTTACTTTACTGAGTACTTTCTAGCTTCCAAACGGAAACATGGTTAGAAATTTTGTTCTTAAAAAAATTATAGAGATTTCGTTATTACATTCACTTCATTATGTACAATCAGCTATATTAATCGCCATGGCCACTGGAAATTTCGTAGACGGCATCAACCATTGTGCATGAGGTGGCGAGACAATTCTGGAGTTTCTGCGACAAGAAGATGCCAGTGAAGTTAACGGTCAAGCTATACAAAACGCCTGAGAACAAAAGGAATCGAGGATTGATTGAACCCTGATCCTCATATTGGGAAATGAGGAATCCATTTGCCTTTCATTATGGAAATGCTTTGCAAAACAAAGGCCATGATGCAATCGAAAACAAGGACGCCAGCAAATTCAAGCATCACAGTGGGGGACCTTAATATCGAGTATGTATGTAGACAACTTCAACTATCTGGGTTGTAACTTATCAAAGGACGCCAACGAAACCGACGAAATTAAGCGACGGATAAAACTAGCCAATAAGACATATTTCTCGGTCCTTCCTATAATTAATTCGAAACTTGCGCACAGGAACACGAAGCTCCGCGTGTACAAAACGATCATCCGACCCGTGCTATGTTATGGCTGCGAAACATGGACCCTTAACCAAGCCTCCGAAATTTTGCTAGACCGATTCGAACGAAAGGTCCTTCGGCGAATTTTTGGGCCGTTCACGAGCGAGACCAATGGCGTATCCGGTACAACCATGAGCTGTATCAATTGTACGATGAGCTGGAAGTATCGAAGATCGTGAAGCTTCAACGTCTGCAATGGGCGGGGCATGTACAACGGATGGACGATAATCGCATGCCAAAGAAAGTTATGAACGCACAACGAATTGACGGAGCGAGGTTGCCTGGACGACCGAGAGCTCGCTGGGAGAACTCCGTAGGTGAAGACGCCCACCAGCTGCTGGGCTTCCGAAACTGGAGGACGAGGTCACGTAACCGCGACAATTGGAGGACAACGATTCAGGCGGCCAAGACCCGACGTCGGGCTATCGTGCCACATTGATGATGATAGAAATGCTTTGTAAACTATTAAAGAATATTCAAATTATCTGTGTTCAATGTTCATGAATATTTTCAATATAAAGCGACGTTTAAAAATGACTTTTTAATTTTTTTTTATACTTTTCTGGCATCCCTAATCGAACCGAACTTGATCGGTCCCGTCAGTTGTCCGATTAGATAGGTTTGACTGTAAACCATATCGCGATGCAAAAATTCCGAGAATATTTCTTTCAGATTTATGCACAATTCTCAGAATTTTTCTGATTTCAATAATATTGTCGTCATTTGGAATGCCTTAAGGATTATTTTATTTTTAAAAATGAATTTATGTTGAGTATTAAGATGTCTGGCGGCCAGAATAAGCAAATAAACCCGGAAATGTCACGAATCCTTTTTTTTTTTATTGAAACGAAATGTAGGGTAGTCTGAAAATAAATGCACATTTCCATGTAAATTTTCTGTGTAGAATTTTCTATTTGTCGTTTACCAGGTTAGGGAAATATACGAGAATTGTTACGTAAAAACAAAACAAAAGTATTTCAATGCGAACTGGAGCAGAATCTCCCCTGGGTATTTCAATGAATACGTCATTCTTTCAAACCACACTGGTATATCCTTCGTATACTAACCTCGCATTGTCTACCTACATAACGTTCTAAACAAGAAAGAAGGATATATCTAGCCGGATACAGATAAACAAATAAATTACAGTTCATATAAGGGTTCAGGGTATATTTTTGCCCAAGAAAACTTGTCAAGTGAACAAGACAAGACTTCACTGTGTTTCGATAAAACATTTATCCTTGACACACACAAAACAAGAATGATATGTAAAACCCGGAGGCTTGCCAAAACTTTCGTTTCTCTTCATTGATGGGGTTTTGGTTTGTTTTCGCTCTAACACAACAACCTCAATTCAAGATGCTCCCCATATACCAACCCACATTAGTAGGTGTATATAGCTTGTATATAGGATACAGGACATCATATGTAGTCCAGCCGGATTTCGTATATGTACCATATAAATACACAACGGGAAATATGTTAGGTGAATTATTTAAAAGACCAACTGACCGTCCATGGCCGACATTATTATTAAACGTCTGTTTAACGGAAAAAGGACGAAATTCTTCTTGTTTCCTCTATCTATACTACATATACTCGTGTTTAGGTACTCGCATTTTCTTCTGAGAACAAGAGCGAAGAAATCTCAATGAAGTTTTATAAGATGGAATACTCTTGGTCCATAGTAATGAATTTCATTTCGGTTTGTATTATGGTCATTTATCGCACCCCATTTTTCATGACATGTAGCAGCGCAGAATGATTTTGATGTGATGGTGGGCGATAGAGATGATGTTTTTCTTGGCTCTGGAGTAAATAGTTCTGTACTTGATGTATTGATGAAAAATATATATCAACGCGAGTAAGTAAGCACTTAGGTGGAATGGTGCTTTTCATGTTTTGTTAAGGCTTAAAGGGGGAAATATATTTGAGTAACTTCTTGAATTCTGCAACTCTATACCATCCGCTGTAAAAATAATAATGTCACTATATATAGGACTAGCAAAATATAAATAAAATTTCTAGACCAAGTGTATCTATAGACAACCCGTATTGGTGCAAAAGATATCTCACTATTTTCATTTGAAACCCAATCTAAACGAGGCTAATTTCGATACCTTTCACTTTCATTCGGGCGTCCCTATGACTTGTGTTCCGATTCCGTCTGTTCCTATACATGTAACTTGCTTTTTTATTGCTGTTTGACTTTCAGCTCTATTAATCCTCTATTGTTTTCTTTCTGTTTTTAGAGAAATTGGTTAGGATAAGAGCACAAATAAAATAGTTTTCCTTTAAACTTTATGGGGGTAGGGTGTATGGTAGGATATTTCTATGAATATATTTTTTTTGGTCTCAATGAAGACACTTTTATATAAGTTTGTGTTGGAATTTGGGGCAAAAAAAAATGGTTTCTGAGAATTACCAAATTGGGAGTTTGTTTTGTATGGGAGCTCCGTAATTCAATAGTCCGATTCCATCCATTTTTACCTATTTATATATTATGTGAAACCAATAGAAATACATTTGTGTCCAGTTTCGTTGGAATTAGTGCAAAAATAAAAAAGTTTTTCTTAGAAGAACCAAATTAGAGGGGAATGAGGGGGGGTTGCATAGCAGCCTAATGACCCCATATTCCCATTTTAGCGATTCAAACATACTACATACAACCTGCATCAGAAAGCTTTAAAACTTGCCGAGTAAAACGCTTCACAACAGACGGACAGACGGACAGACAGACATCACCCAATCGACTGCCCACGTCATACTTATCATATATATAATACATGTATGTACCTATATACATTTGGCGTATATACAATATGGCCGTGTTTTTTAATCAGCTAACCTACACTACACTACACTACACTTGTAGTCTGGCTGGTCTAGCGGTTAGTGCGCGCACCTTCAGTGCACAGGGTCATGAGTTCGAATCTCACCGTGGATCATGGTGTTTTTCGAACTCACGAGCTTGTGACGGACTATGATCTCACTCAGATGTTAAACGAGTCCCCATTTATGAGGATAAATAACACTGCTGAGCGTGATGCTGATCTCATTACCTCAACAAAAAGCAGATAAGATCTTGGAAATAGATTGTCACTAACACATCCTGCGGCCTTAGTCCAATGTTGGATTGTCGCGCCTGTTATTTATTTTTATTTTAACCTACACTATACGGGGTAATTTTCATACAAACGCTAATTTGTGACTTTATTCAGGTTAGAAATTATATTGCTATCCAGTTTTAATGAGCTTTCCAAAACTCGCCTAAATGTATGCAATCCCAATTGTTTTCTAGTACGTTTTCCAATGACTAGCTAAAATTATATTTTAAATTGAAAAGTTCTAAGGTATAGTTTACATGCAACACACAAGTGTGTGCAAAAAAAATAGTTTTTGTTTGTATATTCATGTTAAAAATGTTGTTCGTCGAATTCTTATTCTAAGAAAATTATGATTCATACATAAAAATATGTTTTCATTAAAAAAAATTACATTTGAACTTTTGCGTTCGTAAAATGAAAACGGGGCTTTAATATTTATGAGAAATGTTTTGAAATTAATGGCAATGCCTATGTGACATTTTTGAAATTTAACCTGGATGCTACTCTCGATAGTTTTTTTGTGCGCGTCTGGGTTAGCAAACCTGCCCCCGATGATAAAAAAACACGGCCTATGTTACAGACTTCACTCATAGAGCAAAATGTATAAAAATTAAATTGAGAGCAATAATTTTCAATTATGTTCTTTTATTGTGGTTGAAATTTTCTATTTTTACAGCAAAAACAAACTCAATGTTACGAAAGCCGTGTTGAAACTATTGGCAGGGCCGGCGCGCGGCGCGTCGATTGGCGAAAGTATAGGCGGCCTCCTATATAGGGCGCAACGTCCCGGGGTGTATTTATGAACCTGTGTTCAGTTCGAAGCATGGATGCCTCCAACTCCGCAACGGTTTGTTTGCAAATTTATCTCTACGTTTTTATAGTTTAGAATAATGCCAGATACACTGAACATCTGATTTCGTGTGGAGTTAAATTCTTTACTCACGACCCGACGGCAGGTAAAGTCTTTAAAGTATTGCTTACAGCAGGGGTGTCAAACTCAAAACCTGGCGCGGGCCAAATAAGACTCTCCTCAGACTTAGGTGGGCCGCAGGAGGAACATTTCAAAAACTTTTATGTAATCGTATTACGAAAGTTAATTACAGAATATTACTTTTCAAATATAGCAGAGAGTTTGAATCACTATCGCGGCTCGGGAATATCCGTGAGAACTTCCTCCTTTCGAAAATGTACTTCATGAACATTAAAAAACTAAGATAAGAAGCGACAGCGTGAAAATACGATTGATCTTTAAGTAACCATAATTACATGATTTGCGCCAAATTTTGGACAGATTATAAAAAATGTTTAGCACCAGTCATCCGAGGTCGCCCAAAATAACATTGGGAGGCAAAATAGTCAGAATAAATTAATTTCAGTAGAAAGGTGGCTAAAAGAGACAAAAAGTTGTTTGTGATATGGTTTTAAAGAAACTCATGCACCAATACAGCTTGATAAGTATAGCTCGAAAAAGCAGGCACTTGGGCTCTAATTTATTATTACCTTGGAAGTTCACATCCAGGTGATTTAGTCACCAATTCCAAGATTTCCGTAGTTTTTAAAGCTTTGCCATTTTTCCAAATAAATCTCAATTCATGTTCGGTAAAGCCAACCAATTTTTTATTAACTGCATTTCGGGACAGAACAGGTTCATGAAGATAACCAGCCTCAAATTGTTGGTAGTATTTGGAGAAAAAATCCTAAAATAATCTTGCATAATCCACTGACGAGTTTTAGTAACTTTTGTAGACTTGAGTTCAACTTCTGAATTCGTTCACCTTACCAATGTCACAATTTTTGTGTTGACACAGATTGTGCTCCTTCAACATGGCGGCGGGCCGCACAGAACTGCGAGGAGGGCCGCATGCGGCCCGCGGGCCGCAAGTTTGACACGTCTGGCTTACAGGCTTTGATATTATGTCAATTGATGAAATTACCGACTAACTAATTTCACACAATGTCAAATGCCTATCAGTTAAACAATTGCCTATTAAAAATCACCGCTATATGCCAAACAGGCTTCGTACATTTTGACCTTCCTGCGGGGACAAACTCGACTGAACGATTTGCAAAACCACGTGAAAAGTTTATTTCACACTATCGTAAAGTTTAACCATTTTTGAAAGAAACCAAATTATGGTCCGGTGCGCTGCTTTAATTGTCAGACGTTAGGCCATGCTATCAGTGGCTATTTGTAATCCATGTGCGGGAGCACACAAGACGACAGAATGCACTGAAAGAGACGCTCCTAATGCAAAGAGAAAGTGTGCCAACTACGCAGGCGATCATGCTGCAAGTTATTCGAACTGTCCAGGGAGACTAGAATGCATTTCTTTGCTTAGCCGTTTAAGAGAAAAACGCACTTAAAGTTTCAACGAGTATCGTTCACCTAACGTGCCATTTTGGAGCAACTTTCCGCCTCTTCCGCGTACGTTTAATGTACCCATCCCAAATACAGCAAATTCCGCTCCAACTTTTGCAGCTGTAACGAGAGATCCGCCAACAACCTCTTCTGATTTATTCAATGTATCTGAATTAATGAATCTCACAAACGAGATGTTAAGTAATTTAAGGAGCTGTAGATCTAAGGAAGAACAGTTTAAAGTTATCACTGATTTAGTAGTGGCTTCACAAAAATTCGGGCCACTTTCACACTCGCCACTTTCGAACTCAAATTCAATTTTCTCAAAAAGTATGAAACTTACAACTATGAAAGTTATATCTACAGAAAGTGCATTTAATGGCAATTCAAATGACTATGATTTTTATCTGAAGTACCGTTAACTCACGCAACAAACACATTTTTCGTACTTGCAAGGCACGCTCTGGAACAAACTTTTGGATATACTTTAAAAGACTACAGTTAACTGTTATAAGGACGTTCTAAGAGATAATTTTTTTTTCTATTTTACATACAATTTAGAAGTGAAAAAATGTGAAATTTGTTAGAAATTTGGTACACTTTGTATGGGGAGTACCCTCAGTTTTGATGGAATGGTAATATTTTTTGGTGGGGAGCATAATGGAGCTTGGACTAGGCACCCCACCAAATTTAATCTGCCTGGCTCAATTTAAAAAGAAGCTACAGGCATGCCTTTTTGAAAAAAATGTTAGGAGGAGTGAGGGGGCGTCAATAGTCTGAGCATTCCAATTTTTGGTATAAATTAAATAAATTTTGTTAGCAATATATGGACAAGATCTTTTGACCGAAGGTCTATTCTATCAAGAGTTACAGTGCGAAATTTAAAACTCAAAAAATGTAAATTCACTATAATACTTTTGGATCTAGGGTATAATTTTCTGAGAAAATATCTAGAGTGTTACATATCATTACAAAGGTAATTTTGTGTAGTTTGTTTTGTTCTCAGCGCATTTTAACGTCAGACTCATAGTTTTCCAGATATTTGGAAGAAACTAAATTTTCACCCCTTTGCCACAAACCCCCCCCCCCCCCCCCCACTCCTTAATCCATGGCGCAAATTAGTGTAACTTTTTGCTGCGTATATATGGAAGTGTATTCAACAATTTGGCATCAACAATTTCTTTTTTTTTTTTTTATGTTTAGGTTTGGGGCTATTTTGTACTGGACTAATAGCACACTTTACGATCCTAGCTATAGCATCTACAGAGCCGATAGAGTCAACAGTAGAGGCGGGGGCGTAGCGATTCTTGCTTTAAAAAGTATTCAATATACGGCCAAACCGTCATTAAATACCATTATATTCGAATCCTTAAGTATTGATATCCATTTGTGTAAAAATACATTCACGTTGGTTGGTACATATTTTCCTGGCGGCAACGCAAATTTAAGCAAGGATCATTTATATCATAAACACCTGTCTTTATTCAATAGACTACAAGGCAACGTTATTATTGCTGCGGACTTCAACTCGAGACATTTGGACTGGAATTGTACACGAAACAATCATTGGGGCAAAATTCTACAACACAAAATGGCAATTAGCGAGTATGATATAATTTTCTCTCCCACACCAACTTTCTTTCCGAAGTCGGGTAGGGGTTACCCTTCCACCTTAGACATTATTTTATCAAACTGTGAGCAGTTCCTCTCGCTTCCCACCACTCGCACTGACCTCTCCTCAGACCATTTGCCGGTTTTATTTGGCATTAAAGATGAAAGGGTTGAAATCGTAGCTCCAAAGATAGTCCTGTTTCATAAGGCCAATTGGACCAGATTTAATCACATCACCTGTCTTCTGACCAATCTAGAAACTAATCCCAGCATAAATTCAGAAGAAGAAGTAGATTACCACCTTGACAGATTCAATAATATTCTTTGGGAAGCGGAAGCAGTGGAAGCCACGAAACAAATACAATCGTGCAGTTACAATGAATTAAAACTATGGCCACAAGTTAAATAACTGATAGCCGGGAGAAATGCATTTGAAAGACGTTGGCAGCGTTCTAAAAACTTTGCTTAGATTGTAAATCGTCTTAAAAACAAATTAATGCTGAAACCTCAGTAATTAGGAACCTACACTGGGAAAACAATAAAAAACATTAAGTAAGGGCAATAAGGCTTTTTGGAATACAACAAAAGTGCTTAAAAAACCACGCTCTAGAATTGCACCAATTACTCAAGGGAGGGAAAACCCTCATAACAAATACAGACAAATGTGAAGCTTTTTGGAGCATTTTCGTAGTCAGCACCTTATTACTATTAATTATTCCGATCAAGAAACAGAAAGCGAAGTAGCTGAAACAATAGGCATAGTCGATAATGCGGAAAATGTTGATTTCCCTTACTTTTCATTATCTGCAATAAGAAATGCAATTAAAGCATGCAAGTCAAACAAAGCACTAGGTCCAGACGGCATTCCTATGGCTCTTATAAAGAATATGCATAAAAAAAAAAACAAATATTTATCTTGGTAAAATTCTCAATGCTTGCGTGAAGATTTCCTACTTTCCAAATGCATGGAAAAACCCTTCAGTCATTTGTATTCTCAAGCCAAACAAACCATTAACTTCCACTAATAGCTATCGTCCTATAAGTTTAATTAGTAATGTTGGAAAAATATTCGAACGTCTCATAAAGTCACAACTTCTAAATGTTATGAGTGAGAACAATATTTTACCAAATGAGCAGTTTGGATTCGGAAGTAAACATAGTACCTCCCATCAGATTGCTCAAATAAATAAGACAAGACAATTTTGTGTTAAAGCGGTCTAATGTTGACTTTGGACATAGAAAAGGCTTCTGACTGCGTCTGGCATGACGGTCTGATTGCCAAAATGCATAACTTCGGGTTTCCGTTATATTTGACTAAACTCATCAACAATTTTCGCATCCTTTAGAGTAAATATAAACGGCACGAAAATCAAACTCTTGTACTATGCCTGCTGGTGTACCTCAAGGATCTGCAATTAGTCCACTTCTATACAATATCTTCATACATACAAATTCCAGCAAACTGTGAAGTGTGCTTATTTGCAGATGACACTGCCTTACTATGTAGCGGGAGTTCTCCAGAGTCTATTAGGTATAGCTATCACTTACCAGTGGATTTATTGCCCTAGATAAATATTTTCTGAAATGGAAAAACAAAATTAATCCCGACAAGACTGAAGCCATATTTTTCACAAGGAAACGCAAAACTAGTGCATTATCACACCTGTCTTTACAATTAGGAACTGTTGCTATTAGGTGGAGCCCTGAATATATTAAATATTTAGGAGTTCGACTCGACATAAAACTAACTTTCAAAGTGAACACCGAGGCATTACTTAAAAAAGCTGACTCGATTGTGAAATCCTTGTATCCAATGATACATAGAAAATCCTCCCTGTCAAAGAATAATGAATTATTGCTTTTTAAATCTATATTTCAATCAATATGCGGCTGCTGCCTGGGGATCATGTGCGCCAACTCACAAAGATAAATTCAAACTAAACAAAACAAAACTCTGAAAATGATGATTAACCTTTCAAAGTATTATCCGACATCAATACGAGTACTCCATTCAAATTCGAAGATACCTTTGATTAATACTAAAATAACTCATCTATTAATCAATTTCAACATATCCTGCGTCAACTCAATTAATCCGCTACTTAGGGATATGTTCTAACTCTTTCTTCTGTTCTAACTCTTTCTTCTGTTCTAACTCTTTCTTCTATGTTTCAATTTACTACGCCTTTTTTCTAAATTGTTAATTAAAATCTTAGTTATTAACATTTATCGTTATCATCTTTGTACAATGTACGATCTAGCCTTAGAGAAAGCATGCGTTAGTACAGAGTGGCTATCAGAAAATAAAAATGGCACCGTTTTCACACTACTGTAGTTCATAGTATGTGTGAAAATTTAATTCAATTGTCAATTTTTTGTTTAGAATTGAGAATATAAAATCCGCGTAATATGTATTACTCTCTTAAAATGCCGACTTGATAATTAACCCTTCTCTTGGCACATAGGCACATAGACCTAAACAGACCATTGGTACTATATCTTGATGAAAAATATCGTTCAATAATATTTTCCACCCTTTTCCATATTATATTTCAAAGGAACCGACGGACACAAATGCGATCAAACGTTCGGCGAAATGTAAACTATGTCTAAAGAAACGAAAAAACGGCGTAACTTGTTTCTAGAACCAATATTATACCTCTTCAAAAAATAAGACTGATTTCACAGAAGATTCAGCTACACCTCAGGCATAATAGCTCGTAGGCGGCGACAGAAGGGTTAATCATTGCATCGACAATATTTTGACGTTTGAATTATTTCGTGGAGTGTAGTGTAATAAATTTGGAGTCAAACACATACGGGTTGTATGAGCACATAGCCACTCTGGACTAACGCATGGCATGGGCTGCTATGCTTTCTCTAAGGATCTAGCTTGTAAGTTTTTATAACGTATACTTAGATTAGTGCTATAGGTAGGTTGATTTAGTTATTTAAGTTTTAGTTTAAGTTTATAATATTAAATTTATAAGAGGTTTTTTTTTCCTGTTTTTTTCTTACGCTTGTTAGTTAGTTTATCCCATATTTATGATTTTTTGTTTCACAAGTAAAATTATTTAAAGTTGCAAGAGCACCGCTCAATCACTTACAGTTTAAACATTGCATCAAAGTGTACATGCTATTTTCATGGCTGAATAAATATTGGAAATATTGGAATAATGTCAAATTTCACAAAAGTTTCACCACACATCCCCAAGTAAGGGTGCAAAATTCATTCTATATCCGTACCCAACGACATGGATACCTTCACCAATTTCCAATGAGGAAAAGTTACAAAAGACGCAAATTAAATATTTTTGGTGTAAATGCTACTGTTTAGAGAGGCATATAATAATATCAATAAGTTGAGAACCAAGTGAAGTACAAAAGTATTTTATTTAGGAATTTTATAAATACTTATCAAGGTCCGTGGATGGATCGATTTAAAATGATGAGGTCAAATCATGGCATCAATCTAGACATTTTTAACAGTAGTAGAAGTATTGGAGGCTTGATGAAACCCAGTGGCGGAACAACTTGTCTAGTCTTTCGCCAACTTTTTCAGCCCCACGACACATTCGTTGATTGTTTCCCCGATTTTTTGGTCCCGGTTGTTGAATTTGGCAAGTTTGTTGATAAAATAGGTGGTCGGGCACATGTGATCTTTTATCAATCGAACGATTTCGTCAAATTGCTTAGAAGATGGTAATTCGGGCGAGCACAAATTTTTAAGAAGATTATAGAATTTGGGTCCCATCACCGAAATGAGCATCTTCACTTTTAATTCGTCGGTCACTATATTCCAATCGCAAAACGCGTTGAACATCTCAATGTAGGATTCCCATGATTCATCCTCCTCGACAAATGGACCAATATTTCCAAATAATGCCATAATGGATGAAAATACACAATGGCCCAGTTTCTCGTAGAAATTTAACAACCGCGATAGCTAACTATCTTGTCAAGATTGCTTTAAGTCGACATCTCGCTTACACAATGTCTTGACATTTAAAGTTTCGCTATTCAGTACCCATGGGCTGGTTAAGTCTTATCGTTTAGACGAGACACGCACCTGGTTTTTGGAAAAGTTTTAAAACTTGTCCGCTCGTGTGGCAATACCAGATCAAAGCTAATTGTCTTCGAAATCTCACCCCGACGTCACAATAACGTATTCATTTCTCATTGTTTGTGTTGCCGGAATCGGTTGGCGGAGGTAAATATACTAAATTAATGTATTTGTTTAATTCCTATTCGTATTTACTTTAGTTTGGAATAAAATTGCATATCGGACATCACGAAGTATTCCATCGAATGCCTTTTTTAAATCGATGAATACAAAGTGCAATACCTTTCGTGCTGCTCTATACTTTTCCATCGCAATACGAATGCACTGAATCGCATCAACAGTTTGTGTCGCATATGGCTTGTGATCACGCCGGTGATACATAATCAGGAATTGCTCGATCAATCGCTTTATGTCGCCAGCATGATTTCTATATCCTTACCCCAGGAACTGCTGGCTAGTGCCAGTTAGAACGTTATTTCGACTGTGGATTTCGTTAATAACAACGTCGACGTGTCGATTCGACTTCATCATGGTGTCTAAGTGAACCCCAAGGATTTTAGGATGTGTGACAGTAGGAATAACGTCTCCTGCAGTGAAAGACGCTATTCTGTTGAACTCCTCTGAGCACTCCCTCTTATGTGTGGGATTAGGTGCCTTAGCAGTGAAATGAAGCATAGTTTGATCGTATGGGCGACGTATCTATCTATCACATTTTCTGGTCTCTAATCTAAAATGACACTAAAGGTCTGGATAGACATCGGGCGGAACGAAAATTAAATTTTTGTCCGCTGCGATTTTCTCAATGAAAATGCATGCTTACTGTCGTGGAATATGTCGGAAATGATGGGGAATTCCATAAGCTACAATCCGAATACGGTTCCAACATTTTTCTCGGCCATTTTATGTATTATTTTTCGATTCCCCGGTCATTTCACCGTGGAAAATATCTAATGACCGGGGAATCGAAAAATAATACATAAAATGGCCGAGAAAAATGTTGGAACCATATTCGGATTGTAGCTTATGGAATTCCCCATCATTTCCGACATGTTCCACGACAATAAGCATGCATTTTCATTAAAAAAATCGCAGCCGACAAAAATTTCATTTACATTCCGCCCGAGGTCTATTCAGGCCTTAACGAAAAACACATTAAACCTATTTTTCTCCCATTTCTTCAGAAGAATTACAATGTAAAATCTTATGTTGCTCCTCACGCACAGTATAACTTCGACCTTTTGTTAAATTTAAGGTTTAAACTTCGATTCACTCACTCAGCACAAGAATAACGACGAACGACGAATAATGTTTTACGTTTGTTTCATATAAGCGCTGTTACATTGGACCAGCGCTTACTTATCGTTTCTGAACTATGAACGCGTTTCCATATGCTACTTATAAGTATTGCCAGCCTACAATTACACAAATGAAAGAGAGCTTTACATTTTATTTGACGAATTAAGCAATTATAATAATGTGCGTTTTGCATACTTTTAGGATAAAATTAACGAGACTTTGAGGAAACGCACATTATAAATTATACATGCTTTAACGATTTGATAACTTAACAACGCTTTAAAGAATTGATAGCTTAAAGTGGTTGATAAATATCTACGAGAAACCGGCCCTATATGAATGAGCATGTTTTATTTGTGATTCTAATCACCTCACCAACAAAAATAACACTTGAGGAGAAAACCATTATATTTCCTATATACATGATCCGTGGCGATTCCTTCAGCTGACTTACTTTCATCGCGTCCTATAGATATATAATGGCGATTCGTGATGCATGAAGTGAAGATTATTTTTGGCTATTTTCACGGTATTTGACGCCAATGCTGGATGGGTATGGCTTTGGAAAGATACAGATGATAAGTTACGGAAAACAGGAAAATTTTCCATACGAACGCGATTTATTCTGTTGAGGGTCAGGAAACAAACAACGGGTATGTAATGTACACGGCGCGCGTCCCCGCACGCCCAACTCTGATCAAGGATTAATTAGTGTCCTTTTTGGGACCTTTCCCTTCCTTTCTTACTAAAACGAAAACCAAAATTAGCCTTACTCTATTTTTTTCTATTTGCAGGCCTGGATTGGAATATTTGGACCTGGACTATAATGAATATTTGCAATGCAAATATGTGCACAAATCCTTTTTGAAACGTATTGAAAATCGCATTGAATGGAGGGTGCATGAAAATTGTGTGCATGCATATTAGAAATTATAGGAAACTCCTTAGATCATGAACTTTGGACAATATTTTAGCTCGTATTTTGCACGGTCCCTATAAGAAACGGCGCCTTGAAAGAGTGCTATTTTCGCTGTCATTCGCACGACTCGAATGAATTTCCAAACATTTCCGAAATTCACTAGAAAAGTTTCTTTGATACAAAAAGGAATCATCGGCTTCTGACGGGACAATTCTGTCCTTTGTTTGATCTCATGGGCGCTAGTTCGTTTCGCGAATTTCTCCAAATATTTTCGGCAAATGAGTGTGTACCACTTCAAATTGATCGTTCTCCCTCAAGAAAAGCAGTCGCCACATTACCTGTTTAACCTGAAGACAAAAACACTGTGCGGTATTGCTTTGAGATCGAAGAAATGTTGTTGGATTTAGTACGTCTTGGGAGAGAAGAAATGCCTCCAGATGACGATATTGGTTTATCAAAAATACCGTTTTTAGACGACCGACCATAACCAAATTTATCCATGGGCGAGCGACGTCCAGGTGAGAGTTCGTTAAACGATAGTCTGAATGAATATAATTCCCGGCCGATTGAAATAAGCCTGTTGAGATAACTAATCTCTCAAATCGTAAAAAAATAAGTTCTGGGAATGAGTTATGAAACCTTTCTAGAGCAGCTCAAGATATAATGCGCTGTATATCAAGTTTAGCTTTATCGTCCAAACAATACGCTCACAATATCTATGGGTTTCAATCAAAACCTTCTTGATTAGAAGCCACCACTGGCAAAGTATGAAAAAAAGCCCACAACTCGCTAAATAAATCGCCAAAAGTGGGCGAAAATTATCGAAATCTAGCAAATTATCGGGAAATCTAGGAAACGTGCTTGCCTCCTTAACAACTTTATGAAATTTTGGTATTTCATTTCCAGCCCAAGATTGACCGTTAAAGTGTATAAACCGCTATGTCATGGCTTTACTTTCACTCGACTTATGCAGGAGTTTCAAATTATGTTTGTCAAATTTGGAAGAAACCTTGACATCATATCATATTTGAGTTTGTAGTTTATGTTTTTAAAATAACAATAAATTATCACTTTTCAGAAATTATCATTACTTGATTGATTATAATCACTTGATTACATAATTCCTGATCCTTTCAAAGCACTAAGTACATAAAACACAACCAAATGTATAGTGACCTAAAAAAAATATATTCAACAACATACGACACTCTACCATAGTGTGTAGGTAGGTAGGTACTGTAAAAATCGTTTACTTTCTGAAAAAAAAAATCTAAAAACAAAATACAGATAAGTACGAGAAGGTATATTATTGACACGACCCCGATTCTACAAACATATCCTTACACAGTCCAACGAACGTTCCTTGCTTATTAAACAAACAAACAAACGGTCTCATTTCGTGCCCGACTACCTTCAAAGATTACATACGCCTAATCCCTGGTAACATTTACGAAATTCGGACAACCCGAAAAGTCCTACCCTAGAAACCCTTGAATCCGTCGAGAGCCTAGCAAATAGACGAAATTGCAACTAATATCTTGTAAAGGAATCCTAACAAATATTCATATTCGATATGTGTGCATGTCGTACGTCCCTGAGGTGAGGACCATGGGTCATTTCGAGTTAATAACGAGCTCGGGGCTTATCCAAATCCTGTACGCTTGGGCAGGACACGCCGAAATGTATGTACACATACCCATGGGTGTTTCACACTGCGATATCCTTGACTAACTTGGACTGAACCCAAAATAGTGTGTCTACTACTTACCCACTGTTTTCGTCCATTGTGCTGGAGGTCGCCAGTCCGGATAGTGTTTGGGAAACAGCTCCCTTGTCCAGTAAGTGTGCAAGACAACCTTGTAAACAACAAGACGCTCCGACGTACATCCGTTTGAAGTGGGCTCGGAAGCCTGCTGAAACGATGCACTACTATTGTTGCTGTACACACGATTCAAGTTGACATTATTGGGAAACGGCTGAACGGATGCCGAGTATCCGGCAAGAACTGCATGGACACAACCGAATACTAACAGAACGACCGCAAACAGACGAACTGCACCACCCGTAAATTTAACGCTCATCCTTTTCGACATTTTCGAAAATTTCTTCCCGGCACTTGGTCACTTCAGCAGTCACATCAACAACCGGAGCACTGTAATCCGAAATCGGTTCACCAAAAACAAAAATTTTCTAGATCAGACCACGGTAATTGCACACTATCAAATTTCGATTTGAATGGCCAATTTCGTTTCGACAGAGTTTCGTTCGAAAAGAAAAGCACACACAACTCGGCAAAAGACACGGCACAAGAAAACGGAAACACACGCCGGGAAACAAGACACCCACAACTGAATTTATCGGCGACTAGCAATCAACTGATTTAACTTAGCGCGGCTATAGTGGAGCCAGTGGAGCTAAATTCTAAATCGTCGTCAGTCGTCACAGTCATGCCTGGCATGGATACCATCGGAAGATGCGATTTTTTTTTTGGGAGCACCCACCGCGAACAAAATATTTTTGGAGCTTTCCGTGTGACACGATACGCGTCGCGTGCTATATCCAACTCAACGGTGTTCGATATACAAATCTCGTATCTGTCTCGACACATTGGAAAGCTCATCCTGCATGCTGATGTTGTTTGGTGGCACAGAACAGAAGTCTCCACACCTAGTTAGGGCTCTGTTCGTTGCGCAAGTCCTCCTATAGGACTTTGTGGAGATTTCGATGTTTTCTCCTGAAAGTCCTTTGTCTCGGATGGTTTCTGGTTTTGCATGCCACAAGAAGAAGAGAGTGGAAGGATAATGTGTGTATGAAAATTTTTTGCAGATTGTGGAAATAAACATTTGCGCCATACTGTCTAGCGTAGATTGCGAGAGAGCAAAGCTCCGTGACCTGTAACAAGTGGTATTGGCTTGGATATGTTTTTTTCTACTTCTTTAATTTTTCTGTCCGTGATTATTTTTCATTGTCCGCGAAGCATGCTCGTATGTCGGCCTGATTTTCGAGGAATTGAATGCAATCTGGAATAAGTAATTTCAAAATCGTTTAAATTATATTATTGGTTCTGAGAAAGACTCTTTGATATCGTTAAGGATTGCAAAGCAATTAAGATTGAACAAGTATGAATAAGTTCTGAAGGAGTTCTTGGAAAACTAGCTAGAATAAATAGGTTAGATTACTGGACTCGAAGAAAGATAAATTACGTTTAAGGACTGGGAATTTCCATTAAACGAGTTTTACTAGGAATCTGTTTATCTGGTTCCTTTTAACTGTTGCATAGGGCATTAACTAGGCTTCTTTTCCACCACTCGTTGTTAGCCGGTCCCATGATTTGTGTATATAGATTTTAATCGCATTAGCCCGACAATCTGCTGTAATAGGGTTCCGAAGGATTTTCATCTATTCTATCGGTTGTCCAGAGATAGAAATTGTGATTTGCCCTCCTGAAGTCAAGCTCAGATATTTAGTCTTAGCAGCATTAACCCTTCTGTCGGCACCTACTACAATATGCATATTCTATACCCAATAGGTCTGGCTGGATCTACTGAGAAAAAAAATTTTATTTTTTAGAAAAAGTAAAAATTTTATCAGTAAAATCATTCTATCCATTTTTTACTGCAATTTTTCAACAATAAAAGCATCAAAATAATTTTTGTAGATATACTGGAAACGTTTTTAAGTAGATATATTTTGAGGCGGTATTATTACAAACGTGTTTCTCCCTTATTTCCTTCTTTTTTTGCTTCGCTATTTGCATTGTGTTTATCTAATAGATATTTCGATCGAATTTTCTAATTCCAATATCTTTGGGGAAATATTAAGCACTTTGTTGGCAGATTTTACCTCGATATTAGTCTGCAGATTTAGGGAAATAAGTTGGAAGAAATAGGGAATTTTCAAGGCAAAAATCATTTAATTCTAAATTTTTCGTAAATTTTTTGATCAAATCTATTTAGAAAGACGTTTGCAAGTCACTCATACTTAGTCCTTACTATTACAAAGGAAATAAAACTGGGTTGAATTTCCTAGGATCAAATCTCAGTTGATTAGGTGATGTTATAAAGTGTGACGAAATTAGGCATACTCATTTTCCGAACTTCACGGCCTTTTATAGAAAAATCTCAGAAATTTTTATCGTTTATAGTTCAAATTGAGTTTAAATGACATTTTTCTTCTTCTTCTTCTTCCTTGCCTCGTTCTTTATACCGCTCCATGGTTCCGCCTTGCTCGACCTGCGGTGTAGGCACATCGCCCGTTTTGGCGATAATTTCTCAGCATATTTCTACAGGCAGCTCTATCTTGGATCGTGTCATCGCCGAGACCAATGCGTTGTTGTTGCTTTTTCATTTGACACATCCAGGTGTTCTTCGGTCTGCCTCTGGCCTTGGGTCCATCAAGTGGAACTTCCATTGATATCGCTCTCTTTACGGGGTTCTCAGGCGGACGCCTTTGAACATGGCAATACCAATCCATTCGTCGGTCTTCGAGCTTTTCGGTGATTGGTTGGTCTATAGACAAGCTGCCTCGGATGTAGCTACTCTTGATGTGGTCCCTTTTGGTTACACCAACTGACATGCGTAACATTTTCATTTCAGTCGCTGTCATTTCTTTCGCGTAACCTTCATACATGGTCCAGCATTCTGATCCATACATGAGTGCGGGACGTACAACCGTTTTGTACAACTTGCCCTTTAGCTTCAGTGGCATTTTCTTATCGCAGAAAACTCCAGAGTTTTCTCGCCACCTCATCCACCCAACCTTTGTGCGATATTTGATGTCATCATCGCATGTAGCTCCGCTGTTCACCATCGAGCCAAGGTACTTGAACTTGGTACAAGACTTAAGCTGCTCTGCTTTGACGTACATTTCTGGTATCGGTGCATTTGGGTCTGAGAATTGGCAGCATAAGAACTCAGTCTTTGTTATACTTACCCTCAGTCCATGCTCCTCCAGAATGTCACACCATTTTGTAAGCGCAGCTTGCAAGGCAACGATGTTTGGGCTACTGAGGACTATATCATCAGCAAAAAGAAGAGATATTTCTAGGCCGTCGGAGACACGTGTTAATAAGTAGCACATGATGATGTTGAAGAGCAACGGACTCAATACACTGCCCTGGTGTACTCCGACATTCACCGGAAATTCTTCTGATTCACCGGCTGTGCATCTAACCTTAGTCGTAGCTCCATCATACATGTCTCGTATCATCCTGACGTATGCCTCGGGGACATTAAGTGCTCTCAAGGCCAACCATATCAGATCACGAGGTACTCTATCGAATGCCTTCTCCAAATCGATGAACACAAAGTACAAGTCCTTTCGTGCTGCTCTATACTTTTCCATCGCAATACGAATGCACTGAATCGCATCGACTGTAGATCGACCTTCAACAAAGCCGCATTGATTGTCATTCAACCGCACAATCTTTCTCAATCGGTTGCAGACAACTCGCTCGTAGATCTTCAGTGTATGAGGTGTTAACTTTATAGCCCTATAGTTGTTGAGTTTGCGTGAGTCTCCCTTGTTCTTATAGAAAGGAAGAAGAAAACTTTCCCTGAAAGCATCAGGCATCGGTTGCCCACCTTTGATTTTGTTGAAGAGAACTGTGAGCCAACTAAGCCCGACATTTTCCATTTTCAACCAAAATTCCGCGGGGATTTTGTCCGGGCCGACTGCCTTTCCGCGTTTCATCTGATGCATTGCCTCCATCACCTCTTCCTCTGAGATATCTTCAATATTTGTGGTATTCGGCTCAACATCTTGAAAAGCTGCTCGAGGAAATTCTTCATTTAGAAGTTCGTCAAAATACTCTCGCATCCTGCTACAAATTGCCGTATCGTCAATCAGCAACATTCCTTGCGAGTCCTCCACGTACTTTGGCGCCTGTATTTCCCGAGCGTTCCTTCTCCTTTGGGCTGCGACCCTAAATATCCCGGCGTCGTGCTTAGGTCTCTCGCGGAAAGACGGTCCTTCGGTCGCAGTCTGAGTTTCTAATTCTTGGTAGAATTTCTCAGCTGCCTTCGCCTTTGCTTGAGCTACCAAGCGCTTTACTTTCTTCCGGCATTGCATATAATTTTCGCGAAGTTGAACCCGTTCGGCTTCACTGCTTGACTCACATTTCGTCCATGCCTTAAATGCGTTCGATTTGGCTTGCACTGCTTCCTTAGTTTCGGTGTTCCACCACCATGTTTCTTTCTTCGTGTGGAGTGGACCTTTCGAAACTCCAAGTGCCTTTTCCGCCTCACCTACTGACATTTCAGCGAAACTATTCCACATTTGTGTTGGACTGTGCTCGGTGCAGTTTATGTTGTTTTGAAACCACTCCGTCATTTTATCAATGAATGGAGTTACTACAGGTTCAAAGTTGTCGTTTGTGAGATTGTGCCACTTGATTTTTTCGACAGGCTTGGGAGTTCTTCTATTTCTTGCTCCTCCTGCTTTCAAAATAAATTCTGACAGGAGCAAACGATGTTGGCTGACGACAGATTCACCCAAGATCACCTTGCAGTCTCTTACCCACCTTCTCATAAAATCGAAACAGAGGTGGTAATCGATCTGCGTTTCGTGTTTCCTATCTCCGTGTCCACTACTGTAGGTGATTAGGTGTCTCTCGTTTTTCACAAACCATGTATTTAGGATGACCAAACCATGCGATCTGCACATGGTCAGAATAGCTTCACCTTCGTCATTTCTGACCGTTGAAGGGCTACCCTTTCCACCATGGCAATCCTCGTAATCATAATTTGATTCACCCACATGTCCATTTAAATCTCCTCCCAAGAACACCAATTCGGTATCTGGAATGGTCTCAATTAGGGTGTCAACGTCGTTCCAAAATGCCTCTTTTTCTTCTGGTGGCAGTCCCACTTGGGGAGCGTAGGCACTTATTACGTTCCACACCCTTCCGCAGATAACCAATTTGATGCTGATCAAGCGGTCACTTCTCTTCGCGACACTTATTATACTGCCAAGTAAAGACGACGCCAGAATAATGCCAACTCCGTTTCTTTGGTTTGTAATTCCATAGTAGTACAATTTGTACTTCATGGAATTCGTAAGAAACCGGGCTCTGTCGATATGGGTATTTCGCCACTTTGTCTCTTGCACGCACATAATGTCTATCCCTCTCCGCTTCATGATATCCTCAATCTCCTCGCTCTTTGACGTCATGGAACCGACATTCCAGCTTGCAACCCTCAGCTTCTCCACAATGTAATTGGACTGCCTTATATTGCTCGCCCCCGGAAACCGTCGAGCTCTGGCGCGAACTAGGTTCGCCCCGGGATCACTCAACCGCATAGCAGAAGTAGTGCCCGGCGGGGTAGTGCTTGTATTTGCATGAATTTCCATAAGGCCTTCCATTCTTTTACACCTTTTGGAGAAAGGTTGTGTTTTTGGCACTAGTGTGTGGAAATAAGTAAATTTATGGACTTTCCTTTTACGTCCGCCGGCTATCTCCAGACGCGGCAACCCATACACACACACACTAACCTATGGGAGGTCTTGTTGATGTTAAAACGTGCCTCAGGCTTCAGATGTCATGGTTGCCTGCGACCTTCGCATACTAGCGGCCAAGCACCCTCTTGACCATGCATCCCTCGGCGCATGCTGATCCACCTTGGATTAGGTCCCTTTTTAGTCGCCTTCTACGACACGCCGGGAAAGGCGGTGGCATTATTCGCGACCCATGCCACAGGGCAGTGAGTTTAAATGACATTATTACATCATAAATAACAAAATTTAATATTTGCACTTTACCCAATTGGTACTTCAAGAGAAAAATGGGGGGAATAACTATAGGTCTGGCCAGACCTATTGGGTATCAAAAAGCACTATAAATTGAAAATCATCAAAAACATACTCAAAACGTCAACCGATTTTTTTCAAATTTTTGCAAAATGCTTCCAAACATATTATTCTAGGATATCATGAAATATGAAGTCGCTACGATTTCATCTTCTATGCTTTTTACACCAAAATATAGTGCCAAAGGTCTGGCCAGACCTTCGTGCCGACAGAAGGGTTAATTTTGTAATGCAGCACTTCGACTTTGTTTTTTTTTTGCTAGATGATCTGACAATTTTTTGCACTAGCAAACCAAGCATAACTAGCAAGGATCTAAGCACGTACCATACCATCGAATAGGCTGCAAAACGATCTTATGAGTCACTCTTCAACAAAGTCCTGCTTCAAAGTATTCGAATCGAAGGTTCTGCCGAATACACAAGGCTCCTGATGCCCTTCGACGCATCTATGACTCGAAAGAAGGCATGAAGTCAACAAAATGAGAACTGCTGGTGGTCTGAGGAAATTGCGGGATACAGCGGGCAACTCAAGGAAGCGCCCATGATGGACTACTAGAGTCTTATAAAAACGCTAAACGATTACTAAAGCCCGCTATTTATAAGAAAAGCAAGTAAAACTTTTTCAGAAATCCCTGTGACGACGACGCGGACAAAAACCAGTGAGGAATGGCGTATCAGGAGGTGATGAAAAAAATATGCTTATTGCTTGCATTGCATAGTGCCCTATTAGTTTGTTGGAAGTTCCGCCTGGTTGGGGCGATTATCGTGTTCATGATGCTTGACAATTTTTTTTTTGGGTCCCTTGAAAATGTTTTACCAAGAAAATGAAATTTGGTAATTTAAGATAAATTGGTATGAAAAGCTAAAATAAAATAAAGAACAAGCGCGACAGTCCAACATTGGACTAATACCGCAGATGTGTTATTTACATCGAATTTCCAAGATCTTATCTGCTTTTTTTGTTGAGGTGTTGAGATCAACAGAACGCTCAGCAGTGTTATTTACTACTCGTTTAACATCTGAGTGAGATCAAAGTCCGTCATATGGGTCCTGAGTTCGAAAAACACCATAAGCTGAATTCGCTCACGATGAGTCTCGAACCCATGTCCCCGTGCACCGAAGGTGCACGCAATAAACACTACACCAGCCAGACTACTATACTAACAGACTGCTATGGGTAAATGAAAAAATGAGAGCTTATCAGACGACAGTAGACGGGCGCGTCTTCGGTCTACGGTGGACCTAATTGAACTGGTTACCAATTAGCTACGAAATGACACCGCTGTTCTGTGGTGACGCTTGATGTCTAGATCGCTTTGAATTCCGCAAGCTCGGTCACCATTCATGCCGCTTTACAAAGAATTAATATTCCAGACTATTTTGCAGCCATAGTCACGAGATACGTGTCGTGTCTTCCAATTCGATACCAACAATTGACCAACAATCAGCGGGAGTTCCCCAAGGGACAGTGGAACAAACACGCTGCTATGAATGCATAGAAAAGTGCAGTGCCTAAAAGAAGTGACTGGTAGGCTTTGTCGGCGATATTACAATTGTGATGATTTCAATGAAACTGTAGTGTGTCGAAGTCCACGCCAAACGAGGCGATTATTCACTGAGCAAGAAAAAACTGGAGATTTCTCATATCAGTAAGCGCATCAAAATGTGGTCTGTAAATATCATAACTTCCAAAAAAAACCATTAGGTATTTGGAGAGCATTTAAAGTTTGTGAAAAAGTGGCGATCGAGTGGCTTTAGCAAGGATTATGCCGAATTTGGGCGGACCAAGATTAAGCAGGAGATTGTTGTTGGTCAGGGTTCTTACATTCATACAAATGCTCACCGATTTTGGCTCTTTCATTAGATTACTTAAAGTAAGCTGAACAGACGTACAGTATTTTGCTGTACAGTGCAGCATTTGGACCTGCCGTACAGCATTGGAAAATGTACAGCATTCCCCAAGCCACACAATGAAACCTGATCACTTCATGATAAGCTCCTCGGTGAAGCCTGCGATCAATCTTGACTGCTTTTGAGGTGTTAAATTTGACCCCTGTACCGTATATGATATTTAGCGAGATAACCGAACTTTTATGTTTCTGGAATTTGGCACACTTGTAGAGCTACTTGAAGCTCACATTTCCTCCAAATTGCACGGTCCTACCTAATCGCGTTCGGAAGTAACGGCTGCCTATTTTGTGTTTTCTAATTGAAAATTGTCCATAACTCTGAAATTCGTGAGCGAAAAATTTTAAAATCTAGAAAACTCGCATAGCACCGTAGTGTTCAAATTTGGTGATAATTGGCACCCTTGTAGAGCTACTTGACTTGACTCCAAGTTTCAAGGTCCTACCTATCCGCGTTCGGAAGTTACAACTGCCCAAACCACACTATTGTGTTTTCTAATGGAGTTTTTAACTTTGGCAGACTTGTAGAGCATCGCACTGTCCATATTTTTTGAATATTTCAAGGCTCTAGCTTCCAAGATTCAAAAGTTGCAGCCATCGATAGATTAAAGAAAAATATTTTAAATTTTTTGTGTGTAATGAATCTTATTTCGATTCCTGGCTATACCTTTTGTGGTTAAACATACGTTTGTATGAGCACGAGTGGCGTAAATAACTTTTCAGAAGAGGGAGGGTGTCAGTGGTCTGGATTTTTTTTTTTTTCAAGACAGGATTTTTTTTTCAGGACAGAGGAAGTGCAATAAATGAACTTTAGAACCCCTAAGATCTAAAATGAGGCCGTTGCTTCAAGGTTTTTAAATTGTTTTTATTCTGCTTGTTTAGCTGAGATTCTGGAGGAATAAGTTTGGTACAGCGAGGAAGAACCGCGAATCGCCTAAAGATTTTAAGTACGCAGTATTGTATTCTGCGTACCTACCTACCTTGAAGGGAGGCCTGTTCGGTGCTCAGATTTCAATATCGGATACCGGTTTTCTTCAGTATCCGATGCACCGGCCCCTGTCGGGTTTTCAACCATGATCTGGTTTTTATCAACCATGAGCGGGTTTTATTCAAGTACCGGTTTTTTAGCATTACCCGTTTTTTCTCAAGCATGAACCGCTTTTTTTTACATGACCCGGTTTTTTCAACCATGTGCCGGTTTTTTTTTTAGCATGACCCGGTTTTTTCGACCATGAACCGGTTAAATCAGGACCGGCCCATGGTTGAAAAAACCGGACAAAAAATCGGCATATCTGTACTTTGAAATATTGGTACTGGTACTGATTGAACACCGGTCTTAAACCAATGTACCGGTGTTCGGAACTTGAAAGTTCAATCCTGGAAAGTTGTGGGGCGAACTTAAAACTGAAGGTTTTTCTGCAACACCGAGCGCAAATGTTATGAATTGTTCCCGCACTGGAGATAAATTTAGTAAAATAGGCCTCAGTGAGTGATTTGTCTGCAGCTGCAGCATACAACAATGTTCTGCAGAGCGAGGATGCAAGACGAGAAAAACCTTTCTTAACTACATATCGCATGAAATGATGCAGTATTGTTAAACCAAGTTACTCCAGCATGTGCCGTAATGCTGCTCAATAAGAACCCTATTTTATCACAAGGTATCCCACAATATTGATGTGCTTTATAATGGAAAATTGTCTTACTAAATTCTACCTGATCTGTTCTTGTGGCAGCCGCACTATTTGAAAATCAGCGCTTGGAGAAATCCAAATCTCATGTACGATAGTATACGCTAGAAATTGTCAAAATTTTAGCCAAGACAGTAACAATTATGCAATTGAAAATACGGTAAAAAGGATTAATTCCGAAATTCCCCTGAAGATGGCATTATGGAAGACATTGTTACAAAATGTAATCAATTAATAGCAACGAACTGATACTGAAGTTATATTATTTTAGTATAAAAAATATGTGTGACCAGGGGGATCAAATCCGTTTATCTACGCCACTGAGGTCACCATTGAGAACTTTAGGGCTCCCTCTTTAGTATCAACAGAACCTTGCCATCCCAAAGCTTACCACATATTTCCGAGAATATCGGCTACTATTCCTTCTCAATTCTGTTTCCGAAGATATCATTTAGGGAAGAAGAATTGGATAATTTTATGGCATGCATCATTGTGGTGGCCTCGTGTTTCTCCAAATCGGCGTGATGCTGCATTCCGCAAGCATGTGTACAGCATTGGGTCTGCGGAAGTCTGGTCAGCTTAACTTAAAGAATGTCCGGAAAAATTAGCTCGGCTTAACGTAGGTGTGCATTGAGAGTGTGCTCTGCGTACGCAACAACTTGGCGCGCAGCTTTTTACTCGTTGCTGCAAAGGCCTGTTCCTAACACCAGTACATACATCGATTTAAAACCGGTGTTTAATCAGCACCGGTACCCATATTTCGAAGTACCGATATCCCGGCTTTTGTCCGGTTTTTCAACACCGGTGCACCGGCTTTTTACCCGTTTTTTTTTTAACACCGGTGCACCGGTTTTTTTTTTCAACCATAGGCGGCTTCTTTGGTCTAACACCTGTGCACAGGTTTTTTTTACCCGGTTTTCTTTAATCATGGACCGGTTTTTTGTGACAATGAAAAGCATTGGTGATAGAATGCACACTTGTCTAACTCTATTTTTATACCCTACGCTCATAGAGTGAAAGGGTATATTAACTTTGTCATTAAGTTTGTAACGCATTGAAGGAAGCCTCCGATTTGATCAGCATGACTTGGGGAGTCGATTGGGCGATGTCCGTCTGTCTGTCTGTTGCGACGCGTTTTACTCGGCCAATTTAAAAGTTATGAAGCTGATATTTGGGACAAATGCTTCTTTTTACTGCAGGCAGTTTGTATGTTTGAATCGGTAAAATCGGACAACGGGGTCATGGGGCTGCCATACAAACCCAACTCCCAAAATTAGTTTCTTCAAAGAAAAACTTTTTTATTTGTGTAGCAATTTCAACCAAATTTCACACAAATGTGTTTCTATTGATGACACAAAACATGTGTAAGAATGGATCAAATCGCACCATGGGGTCATGAGGCTGCCATACAACCCAACCCTCCATTTTGGTTCTTCTAAGAAACATTTTTTTACACCAATTTCACAAAACCTTGAATTAATGTGTCTTTATCAAAGCAATCTTATCAAAGCAACTAAAAAGGTAAAAACAAATGGTACCGTACTATAGGGCCGTGCTCCCGTATCCCCTAATAAAATTTTCTGAGTAAATATTTTTATTTGCCCACTTATTCCAACCAAACCACACACAAATATTGTTTTGTCGACGCAATGGAACTTTTGTGAAGACAGAAGGAAAAGATTGGGAGGCGGGATTAAATGCAAGTCGTAGGTACACCCGAAAAAACTTTTAGCCCGAGGGGAGCGAAGTGTATGCAAATTTCGGTCTCGTTCATCTTAAGACTAGACAGCTTTGGTGCTTGTGTAAGACAATATGGAACTCTTTTATGATGGAAATAAGTTTCTCTGGAATGCCTCTCCTACCTAAGGCTGTCCAGATATAAACCCGGCCAAAGTCAATGAACATTTATTTATTTATTTATTTATTTATTGATCGCTGCATGCAAAACCCTCACGAAATTCAATTACTGCAATCTTTCCTTTCTTGGCGATTTTAACGATAACGGACGCCCTTTTTCCATTCTTGAGGAACAGCCTCGGATGTCTAGCACTTCTGGATCAGTTGCTACTTCGCAATGTCCGCCGCCATTTTTGGCCAATAATAGCTTTGAGCCACTCGATCCTGCGCCCGTTTTGCCCCCATATGACCCGCTTGCGCATCATCATGGCAACGTTTCAATATAGCGTTTCGTTCGCCTTTGGCCACTACGCGCTTCCAGCTCCCATTCGCTGAGAGTTCTTGGAATTTACCTGGAACATGTTTCCATAAAGTGTCATCCTTCACTTTCCAGTCGGTGAATAGATCTGGGTTCTGCTTCACTTTTTCCAAAGTTCGCTTAAGCCACTCATCCGACTTAATCACCGCCGACTCCACCACTGGAACCGATCTCGAAAGAGCGTCTGGGACTAACTGTTCCTTCCCCTTCCGATGGATAACATCAAAGTCGTACTGTTGTAGTTTGACGGCCCATCTGGATAACCTCCCATTAGGGTCCTTTAACTTGTGTAGCCAGATCAGTGAATGGTGGTCTGTTATGACGCTAAACTTCGTGCCCTCTATGTATGGCCTCAATTTCTCGATGGCCCAAAGAACACCCAAACATTCTTTCTCCGAGAACTTACGTTCCGCTCTGGAAAGCGATATGCTGAGATACGAAATTACCCTTTCTCCATCCTTGAAATTCTGGGATAGTACTGCTCCCAACCCAAAGTCCGAAGCATCAGTCTGCAGAATGAAAGGTAATTTATAATCAGGGCAGCTTAGCACTGGAGCTGTCACCAGTTTTTCTTTTGCATTCTTAAAGGCAGATTCACACTCTTGGGTCCACTTAAATTTCTGGTTTTTCTTTGTTAAATTGGTTAGCGGAGCCACCATCGTAGCATAATCGGGTATAAAACGCCGATACCAGGAAACCATCCCCAGGAATTGCCTCACCTCCTTAACATTCCCTGGGGACCGTATCTTTAATACTGCCGACACTTTCTCGGGGTCTACATTTAGTCCAAATTCGTCCACCACGTAGCCCAAATACTTCAGCTGAGAACGGCAAAACACACACTTTCCCTTTGATATTTTCAGTCCAGCCTCTCGTAGACGTGAGAATACCTCTTTCAATACTGCAAGATGTTTTCCAAACGTTTCGCTGGGAATCACTATATCATCAAAATACGTAAAAACGTGTGGTTCCATGTCGGGCCCTAGAACGTTATCAATTAGTCTCTGCCATGTCGCGGGCGCATTCTACAGCCCAAATGGCATTCTCTTAAATTGGAACAGGCCCCGATACGGCACTGTAAAAGCCGTATACTTTTTGGAATCCTCAGCCATCGGGACCTGCCAATAAGCGGACTTGACATCTACCGAACTCAGATATTTCGCATTGCCTAACTTATCCAAAATATTCGAAATATATGGTAGGGGATAGGCATCGCGTTCCGAGAAGTTGTTACGGATGGGTTCTAGGGGCACGACGGATCGTTAGGAGTGGGGCGGCCGTACATATTGTAACTGGCGGCTTAGGGATCAAGATTAGATTTGGTATAACTTACGTCGTTACGTCCATCCATACAATGTCCAGTATCATCCATCTACTTTTAATTAACTTCCTCCTTGGCCCTTAAACCGCTGCATGTCGATGGTAACGTCCCAGCCTGCCAATAGCTTCATCGTGGATTGCACCATCGTCTAGACCAATGCGTTATTGTTGGCGGCATTGCTATCGTCGCTATCACCTGAAATTTTCGAATAAACAACAAAGGATCAATCCTTAATGGTATAACGAATTATACTTATCTGAGCCGTCCTTGGGGAACATCACACGACTGCACAATTGTTCCCACAGTAGCTGCTCCACCGATCGCCAATCCGATTTTGATTGGTTTTTGTTTACCTGAAAATACAATTACAGACGTCAATCGATATGTCGATTAAGATCAGGTGATGAGTACGTTCAAATGAAAGAGAAGTATTCACAATGATTCGCCGAACGATATACGAAACTCACAATAGTGATTTTAAAAAGTGAAGCCCGTGCCATTGACCCGCACCCCAAGTTCGAAAAGAACTTGCGGTGATTCACCGTTCGGGTAAATTAATAAAAGGCCGAGGATCATAACAGGATACCCTCTTTCAAATCTTGTCCGTGGGACGATAAAGGTGGGTATCCTGTAATTGAATAAAACCGTGGATAAAACTGTTGGAGGAAATCCAAATTCAACGTGATACTAATTTTGACTCTTTTTCCCTCTTTCAAATCTTGTCCGTGGGACGATAAAGGACCCGGAAGGCCTATGTACAAGAACCGGCTGGAAGAACGAGAGATCAGAGCAAGGCATTTTTGTGGAGATTTTGAAGGAGACGGCAAAAATCGAGGCGGCTTCGCGAATTGGAAGACGACGAGGACGAGTTGTTATATGGTGGAAAACGACGAGGACGAGTTGTTTTTATGGTGGAAGACGGTTGTGTCGAGGACGAGTGGTTTTATGGTGGAAAACGGCGACGACGTGGCTGATTTATTGTGACGACGAGGATCCATTTAGTAGGAGATAGTGTAGGTGGTAGGGTTCAATTGCCGCCCCGCAGGTCAGTTCTTTTTAGCTCTAAGTTTTAGTGATAGTAATAAGTAATTAATAAGTGAAGTGATCGATCACGGTTTCGAAAAAAAATTATTGAAGGATACATAGTTGAATTAATTGAATTTGTGAATCCGTCGTGTTTTTTTAATTAAAAAAAAATAGAAGGCATAAAGGGGTGGTCCAAATCCTCCGCATTCGCGCTTGGCGAAGAACCCAGGATCACGAACGCGGCGTATAAAATTTTAAGCGCGTGGCGTCCCGCGGCCCTCGCTCCTCGTTCACCCGTTAAAGTTGTGCTTGGCAAAAGAGCCTGTAATAAGTTGTCAAAGGAAATATTTCATAGAATAATTAAATCACCAATTTCTTAGTATGAAACACAAAGAAATATATAGATCAACTAATGATACATTTTCTTTTGGAATATTTCTTACTATTAGATCGATCTTCATACCGGCATTGTTTGACTTTTAATCCTCGTTACATTCATTCTTCGCAGTATACTTCCCTTGATTTAATAAACTACTATTGGGTATCAAACAAACGTTCGAAATGGTGAACGCTGGTTCATCATTTTATTGATTCTCATTAGGATCAGCCATTTTTTGGCTGATAACAAAGGACGATAATCATTTTAAATTTATGAGACTCATTTTCCCCGAGTATTCTCTGCCGAATGATTCCCATCATGCCCATAACCCTAAAAAATGTCGTTTTTGTATATAAAAATCCCTCCACGAGGATTCCTTTCCTTCCTTTAAAAAATCCTACATTTTGATTCCCATATTAACTATGTACCACTTTCAGGGTGAAAAAGGATATTTCGTCCTGAACAACATACTCGACAGAATCCGCGGCTGTATCCCACTTTGCTTGTCGCAACCTTATAAAACTACTAGTCTAAGTTTCGGAGAAATTTGGTTTCAGGCAAAGATCGCCGATGATGCTAAAAAGGCATATTTCGAAAGTTTCATAAAAGGATTAATTAACAGACGTTAAACCCCCCATTCGAACATCAGTCTACGTACCGAGTGGTGGTTCGTGCCACTATGCCGCTCTAGTTCCCACCATTGCATTCTGCCATACAAACAAAATTCAAATATGTCAGAATGCTGCTCTAAGCATATCCTCCTTGATGTCAGCTCCAATAATGCCAAGAGATCCAGTTTATGCCAATACGCGATCACAACTTTCTATACTATCAGAAAAGTATTTTGTCGGTTGTGGTTGTTGAAATTCCACCCAAATAATCATCTAAGGGACCAAATTCCTCGCCCACGTAATTTCCGACATGGGCTTCTAGATCTTAAGAGAGAGATTCGGGGATACAAGAGGGACCCATTCGATGATGAGACATTCAGTTCCGCCATCGCAGCGATTCACACTCACAAAGTGGATCTATCTCAAAACTGAATACAGTCCTCTCGGTGCTGCGCACACTGATCTTACACCTATATCACTGCAAAAAAATCCTACAGCAGCAGAAGAGCACTTGTCCCTAGATATTACGGAAGAGGACCACGAGGAACCATAAAACCGATGCACAAATATGCACAGCAGTTGCACGCATTTCGGCACTGCTAAAAGAAGAAGAATAACTATTGACCTATTTTCTCTCTCTCAAAAAAAAATGTTAATTACTAGGTACCAGTTCACCAAGTCTATATTTGACACTCCCAATATTCAAAATTTTGCCATACCCTTCACCCTCATCTGTAATTCTTGAACTGAAATTCTATTCACAAACAACACCTGTATTATAAAGTAAGTTCATCTGAAATGGTAATCGGCTTTAAGGACCACTAAATTCACAAGCGAGTTAACAATCCGCGAAAACTTCTTCAACAAACGTAGCGTAGCGTATAAGAAGGTGTTCGTTGGCGAAATAGCGCATAGCACTGAAGTCACCATCATCGCACAGCATCTTCACGTCGACCTTGTAAAACTTTATTTTTACCTAATTAATTTGCTTGAAGCGAAAGCGAAGTGACTTCCCTATATCGAACATGGACAGGATATCTAATATCTCTACAGTTCATAGGACTAGGGCTAGGAGCTAGGAACTGTGTTACAGACCAGAGGCAGAGAGCAGGAAGGAAGAAGAAGAAAACAATTCCGGTACGAGACGCGCGTTTCGATTTTACTGACCGGAACATGTTTCTTGTTAATTCCTCTTGTTGAATAATCTTCATTTCCTTTTCGAACTGAATTCTATTTTTGTTAAGTACAGTGCGAGGTTTTATTGTCTGTTCAAAATGAGGAGGCGTTTGAGGATTATTTTTTATGGGGGTTTTGGTTAATTTTATTTAACAAATGCTAGTTTGGGTGATTTAAATTTAAAGTAATATGTATATGGTACTCAATGTGGTCTGGTTGGTGTATTGGTTAGTGCGCTGACCTTCGGTGCAGAGGGTCGTGTGTTCGAGCCTCACAGTGAGTTAATTTAGTTCGTGGTGTTTGTCAAACTAACGACCCACGTGACGGACTATGAGCTCACTCGGTTGTTCAAGGAGTACTCGTTTATGGGGATAAATAACTCTACTAAGCGTGCTGTTAATCTCAACACCTGCTCAAAAAAGGAGTTAAGATCTTGAAAATTGGATCTGCGGCCTTTGTGTGTCACTAATCAATATGGACCTAGTTTCGCCTTCGAGCCAATAACGCCGTTTGAAGTTCTACGAGTAATAGGCTCTTTAAAAAACTCTAATGCTTCGGGAAATGATAATATTTCTAATTTTATTTTAAAGAAAATAAGGTACTTCGTAGTATACATTCTGGCAGTTATTTTCAACCAAAGTATTTTTTTTCTGGGATATTTCCAGATGATCTGAAATGTGCCGATGTCTTTCCGTTATTTAAAAAGGAGCTAAAAACTGATTTGTGTAATTATAGACCCATTTCGCTTCTGCCAGTGATCAGCAAGTTTTTGAAAAACTCGTGAAAAAAAGGAAGGTGTCTTTTCTGATTGTGTCTAAGTTCTTTAGTCCCTTACAATTCGGATTTCGAGAAAGTAAATCCACGGAAGATGCTTTACTCGTTTTTTGCTCTAGGATCTTTACCAATGTTGATAATAAAGAATTAGCGGCTGCCCTATTCGTTGATATTACCAAAGCATTCGATATGGTAGATCATACTATTTTATTAAATAAACTTGAACATGCAGGCTTTCGTGGTTTCATTTTAAACTGGTTTAAATCATATTTAACAAATAGGTCGCAACGTGTTAACATTGGAGGGATAAGCAGTAGTGCTAAGTGTTTAACTTTGGGAGTACCCCAAGGCTCCGTTTTGGGCCCCATATTATTTTTATTATACATAAATTCTTTGTTTGGATAAGACTTTAAGGGATCAATCACCGCTTTCGCGGACGATAAAGGGTACACCTACGGTTCTAGAACTCCCCTGGATTTAGTCTCGGATATAAATTGGGATTTGAATTTATTAAGATGTTGGTTTTCACATCATAAACCGATAATAAGCTCAAAAACTAAGCTCACGTTTTTTAATTTGTCTTCTACGGCTATAGCCTATGAGGAGTTTTGATACCACGCACCTGATTGTTTACGTTTTAGTTTAAATTCTTGTAGTTGCTCGGTATTGCCTAATACCCTACCATTTAACGAAAGCAATCAATGCAGTGATAATTGCTATGATATTAAAGTGGTTGATAAGTTCAAATACCTGGGCCTTACACTGGACTCTATTTAACAGCCTTCCGCATTCAATCAGATCTGTAACAACAGCTGGAAGATTTGTTAAGTGTGTTAGAAAATGGCTCTTCGGTTAAGATTTTGATAATATGGAATCCTTATATTCTTACATTCTGGTGTGACTGCAAAGAGTTTGTTGCTTTTGCTTACTAGTTTGAATCTTATTAGTCTCTATAAATTTAGTTTGCATTTGTTTACTTACTCTATCATCTGAATTAACTTTGAGATCACCCCACACATACATTTTGAATTTTGTTTTCCTCGAAGTAACATTAAACACTATTCTTAATTCTTTTAGTTTTAGAATACTCATAATGTTTCAAAATCTTCATAATTTTCAACGGATTACTTCCTGAAATATTTTTATATGTCTATTTTGTAACTCATTTTGAATTTTATGAATTAAATACAATACAATACAATACAAATGAAGAAAATAAAATAATGAGAAAAAAATTGATTAAGCCTCCGACCAGCTAAAACTGTTTTCGAGTGCAAGATTTTATAGCTTTCCTGCAATTTGAAGAAAGTAACTGAATACCAGACAATATGGGTATTTATCACACAATAAAAAACATTTTTTCGTCATATCGGACACGCTTAATGACGACCGCACGAAATATAAAATCGTAATTGTGGAGAAAATTTTCCACTTCCGAAAAATTTATTTTACCAGAAAATCCTTCCAGACGGAAATCCCACGGGAGACAAACACTTTTACATTGCAATGTACAATATTCGGTTGCTTGCAGTAAGTCTGATAGTCTTATTTTTGCCTTACACCCGGGAAGGGTAGGTAATTGCTGGGTAGTTAAGTAAGTAATTGCGCCCAAAGGTATATGAGCGCCATGTCCTTATAAATAACATGAGCGAGAGCGACGTATTTATAAGGAGTGATTCGAAGACGACGTTTTGTGGTCTTTTCAGGTGAGTTGTGATTAATGGGTTTATTCGGGCGAATGACTGGACGTTGGTTGTCATGAAAATAAAATGAAATGGAAGACATTGGCCGTCGTAAATCATTCATTATTGTTAACTCTCTACTGCATGAGTATCATGAGCTGTTGACTACTTTAATAACCTATGTGGTTAATAATTATGTACATGAAAACATGAATCTACACACTGCACGTGTGATCCGAAACACAACGACTCAATTAGATCGACCTGGACCCAGATAATAGTACATATAGTGCGATTGCACTTACTCCCCTCCTTGGTATTTTTTGGTCTTGGGTCACATCTTTGGGTCACATCTTCGAACAGATGTAACTTCTAAAGACAGCTAGGACTCTCAAATTTTCCGGCCTATAGAAATTTTCGAAAAATTACCCTGTTTGCGTTTTAGTTTTAGTTTTAGTTTTAGTTTTAGTTTTAGTTTTAGTTTTAGTTTTAGTTTTAGTTTTAGTTTTAGTTTTAGTTTTAGTTTTAGTTTTAGTTTTAGTTTTAGTTTTAGTTTTAGTTTTAGTTTTAGTTTTAGTTTTAGTTTTAGTTTTAGTTTTAGTTTTAGTTTTAGTTTTAGTTTTAGTTTTAGTTTTAGTTTTAGTTTTAGTTTTAGTTTTAGTTTTAGTTTTAGTTTTAGTTTTAGTTTTAGTTTTAGTTTTAGTTTTAGTTTTAGTTTTAGTTTTAGTTTTAGTTTTAGTTTTAGTTTTAGTTTTAGTTTTAGTTTTAGTTTTAGTTTTAGTTTTAGTTTTAGTTTTAGTTTTAGTTTTAGTTTTAGTTTTAGTTTTAGTTTTAGTTTTAGTTTTAGTTTTAGTTTTAGTTTTAGTTTTAGTTTTAGTTTTAGTTTTAGTTTTAGTTTTAGTTTTAGTTTTAGTTTTAGTTTTAGTTTTAGTTTTAGTTTTAGTTTTAGTTTTAGTTTTTGCAAAGTGCTGCACGAATAGTCCCTTTCGTTCGAAAAAGTTGCCAAGTGAAGAAAAAGAAATTCTAATTAAAATAACGTGTTTATTTTTTTCATGTTCAAAAGATCCACCATCCAATTGCCAATCTCCTTATCACACTATGTATTTACCAAAACAATATCGTCAGTTGAATGTTTGAATAGTAGACACCAACTTCATTACTATCAACATTAAAACACAAGTAAGGTACTATAGCGTTTATCAAGTGGTCCTTAAGAAAATTCATTCTTTGGCAAATCTTTCATTACCACAAAATTTAATTATCTCTTCGCTTGCAATTATTTTCACACTTCATAAGCATGCTCCCGGCCACAACATGAAAATTCTCAGAAACTCAAGATGCTGTTGCACTCTTATCAAGGAAAATTTTCGGGAATTTCTGTATTGAAATAAACATGAACTTTATGCTTCGACGGAATATTATGTAAGAGCTAACAGCATCACATGAAAAAAATCTGACTTCATACAAAAATTAAATTATGGAAGATGGTGTATTATTATACCCTTCGCTCATAGAGTGAAAGGGTATATTAACTTTGTCATGAAGTTTGTAACGCATTGAAGGAAGCATCTCCGACCATATAAAAAGTATACATATATGATCAGCATGACTTGGGGAGTCGATTGGGCGATGCTCGTCTGTCCGTCTGTCTGTCTGCCCGTCTGTTGCGACGCGTTTTACTCGGCTAATTGAAAAGCTATCAAGCTGAAATTTTGCAAAAATGCTTCGTATTGCTGCAGCCAGGTATGTTTGAATCGGTAAAATCGGACAATGGGGTCATAGGGCTGCCATACAAACCCAACTCCCCAAATTAGGTTCTTCTAAGAAAAAAATTTTTATTTGTGTACCAATTTCAACCAAATTTCACACAAATGTGTTTCTATTGATAACACGAAACGTATGTAAGAATGGATCAAATCGGACCATGGGGTCATGGGGCTGCCATACAAGCCTAAACCCCAAATAAGGTTCTTCTAAGAAAAACTTTTTTATTTGTGCTCCAAATTTCACTCAAATGTATTTCTATTGATGGCATAAAACATATGCAAAAATATATCAAATCTGACATTGGAGTCATGGGGCTGCCATACAAACCCAACCCCCCAAATTAGGTTCTTCTAAGAAAAACTTTTTTATTTGTGCACCAAAATCAACTAAATTTTACTCAAATGTATTTCTATTGATGAAACAAAAGATACGTAAGAATGGATAAAATCGGACCAAGGGGTCATGGGGCTGAAACCCAACCCCCAACTTTGTTTCTGCTAAGAAACATTTTGTGTACCCCAATTTCACAAAACCTTAAATTAATCTGTCTCTATCAAAGCAACTAAAAAGGTGAAAACAAATGGAACCGTACCATGGGGCCATGCTCCCCCATCCCCCAATCAAATTTTCTGAGTCAATATTTTTATTTGCCCACTTATTCCAACCAAACCCTACACAAATATTGATTTGTCGACGCAACGAAACTTTTGTGAAGACAGAAGGGAAAGGGGGGATTAAATACAAGTCGTAGGTACGTCCGAAAAAAAACTTTTAGCCCGAGGGGAGCGAAGGGTATCCAAATTTCGGCCGCGCCCGAAATTAGCCTCGTTTTTTTTTTGTAAGCTAAAAGGTGAAGTTCAAAAATAGTACTATTTTGTGGATCCAGAAAATCTAATTTAAGAACCGGAAAATTTTAATCATTGGGAGAACTGTATCTTTTGAGCTAGTTAGCATCCTTGTGATATTTTTAGGAAAAAATTAGAGGCTGGAAGAAATTAAAAAATTGTACATCACATTCGAAAAACAACGATGCCTGATGGTAATGTAAAAATCAATATCCAAAAATAAACTTTAAGACACCCCAACAGCACATCAATCGCACCGTCAACTAGGTGTTATGTAACATATTTAGTTCTGCCGAATTGTCGTCCTAGCTGAAACCATCTTATAATCCAGTTCATTGTCTCCGAAAATACCCACACAGATGGCATTCGTCTATGTCTTTCAGACAAGCATGAAATCATTCCATGGAAAATTTAAGAGCATCCCGAAATACAAGCAGTGTAGAATACAACTTCATGGAATCGAGTAATCAAAGCTCAGACAGATTTTGAGGAAGACAACAAATAGAAATAGCTGGGATGATGACTGGTAACTAAACTACTCAAACAGACAGAAACCTTTAAAAATGAACGATCTCCTTAGACAGTCCAGTTCCGTCAACTCAACTCCAATTCCCTTGTGCTTATATCATTCAAAGCGAAATATATTACGCTTAGATACATCATTATAACTATGCCGAGGACAGAAGCTATCTAGCGGCAGGCGCCGACCGACTTGATGCCATCTTTGCCGACAAATTGATAACATCTCCTGTGTGTACATAGTTGCAGGCTTTTGCCCATATTCCATTTGTCGTCGCTGGTATTTGAATTTGAAGTGCATCCACACAACCACTGGGCTTTGGCAATAGATCGCCTCGAGGGAGATGTAGCAATGCATTTCTCATGAATATCAGATGCATTCTAATGGGGGGAACGGGGAAAGATTCACTTTGAAATGTCTTTGAATCAATTCAACCGTATCTCTCCCCGGGACAGGGAACAGATAAGAGATACGTACATAGAGATAGTGTACGGTTGCCAGTTGGGGCTGAATAGGCTTCTGCCGTCAAGTTGTATGCTGCTGACGACTTCTTAGCCGTTATAGGCCCATATCATGACGGCATCAAGTGGCTAATTTGATGCTGCAGATAGATGCAGCAGTAGTAATAGTTTCCTCTGGAAATGTATCTTATTTGCAACAATAAAGCCTTTCAGTTTCCAGGTGAGTGATAATATGGTGATGCAGATATAGGACATAATGTACTCGTAAGGAGTGTTATTTAATCCGAATGGATGATGGTCGAGTATTGCTCAAGTTGGCAAATATTGAGCAATATTCGTGTGTTTTGGAAGTAGATCAGGCAAGGTATTGTGGAATTTCTTGTTGCAATGGGGTTAGAAGTACATTATGCTACTCGCAATGCAAGGCTTTTAGTAAATAATAATTTTACACTTGATTGAGATTGAGAGAAATTTAGCAGGTAATATTTGAAGGAAGCTTGGTGTTTTTGTATGATTGTATTTTCATAGTAGGCCATGAAATTATATGACAATTGAAAAATAAAATGCAACTTGTCATTTTGCCTACTGGTACTTCAAGCGCTTTCATCTTCCTCGTTTCATTTTATTATAATTTCCGTGGTCAAATCACGCGACTAATCATCGACACGTAGAATTTAGTTTATTTCACACAATCGTATTTCGCGTTAAGTGTTAAGTGTTTTATCGCGACACATTCTATGGTTGTTGGCGGCTGCTAAGGAGCTCTATTGTCTTCTTCGTCGTCGACCAATTTACACTTACAAATTGTTTGTCGTCTTTTGCGGTGACAACAAGAAATCGATTGAAAAACGTTGTGCGTAGGTGAGTACACTGAGCTTGTAGTTTTTTTGTATTGTGGGTAGTACCTTTTGTGTGAGATCTTATTTATGGCGGACTAGGTTTTCCTGGTTATACAGCACCGAAATTTACCTACAGTTATTCTAAGATTCAGTATTGAGTGAGTGTTGTATGGAAAGGTTGTGGTTCCCCCCTTTCCGGAAAGTAATGAGAGATTGAGAGGTTGTGGGGTCTCCCCTCTCAGTGAGCTGATTTGAGCTGTGTGGGCTCCACCTCGGAGTTGGTCCCCTCCGATTGAGTCGTTGAGAGGTTGTGGTCGTCCGGCTCTCGGCGTTGTGTTTGTAGAAAGGTTGTGGTGTCTCCCCTTTCTGCTTGTGATAAACTCGAGAGGGTGTGGTGTTGCCCTCTTTGCACAGAGTTTACGTTTTGGAGAGGTTGTGGTGTCTCCCCTCTCCATGTTGAGTTGACGTTCGTAGAAAGGTTGTGGTGTCTCCCCTTTCTATTTGTGGTAAACTCGAGAAGTTGCGGTGTTCCGCCTCTTTGCACAGAGATGACAACGCAGACAAGTGATTCTCTTTCACTCTCCTCTTCTTCGTGTTTGTTGGCCGGGCCAACATAGATTTTGAATTATTATTCATATTACGTTTCAAGTATCTTCAATGCATGAACTGCAGGCTCATTGGTTGTCTTTTTCTCATTACAGATGGTATGAGGCGGTATAGATCAGGTGAGTATCGCATTTTATGCAAACAAATGTCCAGTACGCCTGTTCATTAAAAAAAAAATATATATATCAAAAATAAAGTTTTAGTCTCTTACATATTGCAGTAACTGTGTGCCCTGTGGCATGGGTCGCGAATAATGCCACCGCCTTTCCCGGCGTGTCGTAGAAGGCGACTAAAAAGGGACCTAATCCAAGGTGGATCAGCATGCGCCGAGGGATGCATGGTCAAGAGGGTGCTTGGCCGCTAGACCATCAACAAGACCTCCCATAGGTTAGTGTGTGTCCGTGTATGGGTTGCCGTGTCTGGAGATAGCCGGCGGACGTAAAAGGAAAGTCCATAAATTTATTTATTTCCACACCACAGCAAAAAATCCGGTGTGAATTTAACTCCGAAAATTGTCGAATAGGGTCCCTCCGTTTGGATAAAATATTGTTTTATCCAAATGGATGAACACAAAAGTGTACTTCCAATTACACCAAAAGGAGTAATACTCGATATTTTTGGGATAAAAATAAAACACAAGTTTCACAGAACATTTAACTCATAAATGAGTTTTGTATAACTAGCATTTACCTTTCTATAGGTGTTGGCGACATTTCATTTACCTCTTTACGCTCTAAAAATGCATAATAAATTACCTGCCTACAGTGGGATTCGATCCAGCGACTCTATGATTTGAAGACTAACGCCCTACCTACTACACCACACAGACTATACGGGATGACGTTCGTAATTTGCACCATATATTACGTGCGAAATTAACTCCATTTTAAGTAAATTTTAACACCAATAAACAAAAACTGATATAATTTCGAATAAAAGTTATTATTTATCCAAATTAATTTTATTTTGAGTGTTTTATCCTAATGGATAAAAGGAAAATGTTATACTCGGGACGGAGTGAAATAAATGTATTTAACTCCATAGGTATAAAAAAATTAAACCTTTTTGGATAAATTTTGGTTCACACCGCCTGATTTTTTGCTGTGCACTAGTGCCAAAATACACAACCTTTCTCCCCGCTGGGCACTACTTCTGCTGTGCGGTTGAGTGATCCCGGGGCGAACCTAGTTCGCGCCAGAGCTCGACGGTTTCCGAGGGCGAGCAATATAAGGCAGTCCAATTACATTGTGGAGAAGCGGAGGGTTGCAAGCTGGAATGTCGGTTCCATGACGTCAAAGAGCGAGGAGATTGATATCATGAAGCGGAGGGGGATAGACATTATGTGCGTGCAGGAGACGAAGTGGCGAAATACCCATATCGACAGAGCCCGGTTTCTTACGAATACCAAGAAGTACAAATTGTACTACTATGGAATCACAAATCAAAGAAGCGGAGTTGGCATTATTCTGGAGTCCTCTTTGCTTGGCAGCATAATAAGTGTCGCGAAGAGAAGTGATCGCTTGATCAGCATCAAATTGGTTATCTGCGGAAGGGTGTGGAACGTAATAAGTGCCTACGCTCCCCAAGCGGGACTGCCACCAGAAGAAAAAGAGGCATTTTGGAACGACGTTAACACCCTGATTCAGACCATTCCAGATACCGAATTGGTGTTCTTGGGAGGAGATTTAAATGGCCATGTGGGTGAATCAAATTATGATTACGAGGATTGCCATGGTGGAAAGGGTAGCCCTTCAACGGTCAGAAATGACGAAGGGGAAGCTATTCTAACCATGTGCAGATCGCATGGTTTGGTCATCCTAAATACATAAATAAAATAAAATAAATAACAGGCGCGACAATCCAGCATTGGACTAAGGCCGCAGGATGTGTTAGTGACATCCTATTTCCAAGATCTTATCTGCTTTTTGTTGAGGTAATGAGATCAGCATCACGCTCAGCAGTGTTATTTATCCCCATAAATGGGTACTCGTTTAACATCTGAGTGAGATCATAGTCCGTCACAAGCTCGTGAGTTCGAAAAACACCATGGAACACGGTGAGATTCGAACTCATGAGCCTGTGCACCGAAGGTGCGCGCACTAACCGCTAGACCAGCCAGACTAGTATCCTAAATACATGGTTTGTGAAAAACGAGAGACACCTGATCACCTACAGTAGTGGACACGGAGATAGGAAACACAAAACGCAGATCGATTACCACCTCTGCTTCGATTTTATGAGAAGGTGGGTAAAAGACTGCAAGGTGATCTTGGGTGAATCTGTCGTCAGCCAACATCGTTTGCTCCTGTCAGAATTTATTTTGAAAGCAGGAGGAGCAAGAAATAGAATAACTCCCAAGCCAGTCGAAAAAATCAAGTGGCACAATCTCACAAACGACAACTTTGAACCTGTAGTGACTCCATTCATTGATAAAATGACGGAGTGGTTTCAAAACAACACCAACTGCCCCGAGCACAGTCCAACACAAATGTGGAATAGTTTCGCTGAAATTTCAGTAAGTGAGGCAGAAAAGGCACTTGGAGTTTCGAAAGGACCACTCCACACGAAGAAAGAAACATGGTGGTGGAACACCGAAACTAGGGAAGCAGTGCAAGCCAAATCGAACGCATTTAAGGCATGGACGAAATGTGAGTCAAGCAGTGAAACCGAACGGGTTCAACTTCGCGAAAATTATATGCAATGCCGGAAAAACGTAAAGCGCTTGGTAGCTCAAGCAAAGGCGAAGGCAGCTGAGAAATTCTACCAAGAATTAGAAACTCAGACTGTGACCGAAGGACCGTCTTTGCGCGAGAGACCTAAGCACGACGCCAGGATATTTAGGGTCGCAGCCCAAAGGAGAAGGAACGCTCGGGAAATACAGGCGCCAAAGTACGTGGAGGACGCGCAAGGAATGTTGCTGATTTACGATACGGCAATTTGTAGCAGGATGCGAGAGTATTTTGACGAACTTCTAAATGAAGAATTTCCTCGAGCAGCTTTTCGAGATGTTGAGCCGAATACCACAAATATTGAAGATATCTCAGAGGAAGAGGTGATGGAGGCAATGCATCAGATGAAAAGCGGAAAGGCAGTCGGACCGGACAAAATCCCCGCGGAATTTTGGTTGAAAATGGAAAATGTCGGGCTTAGTTGGCTCACAGTTCTCTTCAACAAAATCAAAGGTGGGCAACCGATGCCTGATGCTTTCAGGGAAAGTTTTCTTCTTCCTTTCTATAAGAACAAGGGAGACTCACGCAAACTCAACAACTATAGGGCTATAAAGTTAACACCTCATACCCTGAAGATCTACGAGCGAGTTGTCTGCAACCGATTGAGAAAGATTGTGCGGTTGAATGACAATCAATGCGGCTTTGTTGAAGGTCGATCTACAGTCGATGCGAAAAGAAAAGTATAGAGCAGCACGAAAGGACTTGCACTTTGTGTTCATCGATTTGGAAAAGTCATTCGATAGAGTACCTCGTGATCTGATATGGTTGGCCTTGAGAGCACTTAATGTCCCTGAGGCATATGTCATGATGATACGAGACATGTATGATGGAGCTACGACTAAGGTTAGATGCACAGCCGGCGAATCAGAAGAATTTCCGGTGAATGTCGGAGTACACCAGGGCAGTGTATTGAGTCCGTTGCTCTTCAACATCATCATGGGCTACTTATTAACGCGTATCTCTTCTTTTTGCCGATGATATAGTCCTCAGTAGCCCAAGCATCGTTGCCTTTCAAGCTGCACTTACAAAATGGTGTGACATTCTGGAGGAGCATGGACTGAGGGTAAGTATAACAAAGACTGAGTTCTTATGCTGCCAATTCTCAGACCCAAATGCACCGATACCAGAAATGTACGTCAAAGGAGAGCAGCTTAAGTCTTGTACCAAGTTCAAGTACCTTGGCTCGATGGTGAACAACGGAGCTACATGCGATGATGACATCAAACATCGCACAAAGGTTGGGTGGATGACGTGGCGAGAAACTCTGGAGTTTTCTGCGATAAGAAAATGCCACTGAAGCTAAAGGGCAAGTTGTACAAAACGGTTGTACGTCCCGCACTCATGTATGGATCAGAATGCTGGACCATGTATGAAGGTTACGCGAAAGAAATGACAGCGACTGAAATGAAAATGTTACGCATGTCAGTTGGTGTAACCAAAAGGGACCACATCAAGAGTAGCTACATCCGAGGCAGCTTGTCCATAGACCAACCAATCACCGAAAAGCTCGAAGACCGACGAATGGATTGGTATTGCCATGTTCAAAGGCGTCCGCCTGAGAACCCCGCAAAGAGAGCGATATCAATGGAAGTTCCACTTGATGGACCCAAGGCCAGAGGCAGACCGAAGAACACCTGGATGTGTCAAATGAAAAAGCAACAACAACGCATTGGTCTCGGCGATGACACGATCCAAGATAGAGCTGCCTGTAGAAATATGCTGAGATATTATCGCCAAAACGGGCGATGTGCCTACACTGCAGGTCGAGCAGCGCGAAACCATGGAGCGGTATAAAGAACGAGGCAAGGAAGAAGAAGATCTGCTATCCATTCTCATAAGGAGAACTTTTGTGTTTCTAATATTTTCCGCTACATGTTCGTTATACGGATGATGATGATGCAGAAAGTGTCGCTAGTGGCGATAAAAAGAAAGAAAAATTCGTTTTTCGCTGCCCATCCCAGGCGTGTGTTGTCCACGGTTTTGCAAGACCCGATTGTGGCCTAATATTTTTATTCAGTCTGTTGAGTCATAGGAGATCACGTCCACTAAGTGAATATTGAACCTCCGCAGAATTCATAAGAAATTATAGATAATTAGTGCATAAACACTTAGCAAATAAAAGCGTTAAAAAAATCTTCTATGAGAAATTTCTTGCCGAAATGCACCACCAACAAAATTTTTTCAGGCATTTTAGAAAACATGTATCAATATTTGGCAGCAATTAACCCGGTCTCCTCGCGAATGGATTCATTGATTCATCTAGCATTGAGTGGGCCAATTTCGGACAAGGTAGTTTGGATTTCAGCAAGTTGAGGAAACACAGTACACATTGCCAGAGCCACAATAGTAGTCTCCCTAATATGTTTCCGGACATGCTAACATCGGGATTTGGCTAGGTTTCCCCGATTTTAAGTAGCTCTTACCTTATTCTCTATCGCAACTCGCGAAATGATGCGATTATGAAAATTAGCCACCCAAATTGAAACCACTAAAGAAACTCATCCTCGAAGAGACCCAGCTATTTTATGTTTATCGGCTCCATCGTTTTTGGCATTCCATTTTTGAGAGCGGGGCTTTCTAACGTTATTTGAATGTTTTTGTGGAAAAGAAATGTTCGCATTAATTTTCAATCTCTTACCTCTCGGAAACGATGGCGAAGGCTATTCACTTGTAGGCAGGCTCGAAACGCAATTACCAGCCCACTAGGGAGGAAAGCAAAACAGGTACTCAGTTATACACGGAGTAGCCTAAGTTGGAAAACTGCATTAGTGACAGGGCATGGTCATTTTAACCCTTCTGTCGGCACCTACTACAATATGCATATTCTATACCCAATAGGTCTGGCTGGACCTACTGAGAAAAAAATTTTAATTTTTAGAAAAAGTGAAACTTTTATCGGTATAATCATTCTACCCATTCTTTACAGCCATTTATAAACAATAAAAGCATTAAAATCGTTTTTGAAGATATACTAGAGGCGTTTTTAAGAAGACATATTTTGAGGTGGTATTAGTACAAACATGTTTCTCCCTTTTTTTCTTCTATTTTTGCTTCTCTTTTTTCATTGCGTATCTGCACAGAAAGTTTGATAAAATTTTCCAATTCCAATATCTTTGGGGAAATATTTGGCACTTTGTTTGTAGATTTTACCACGATATTAGTCTGCAGATTTGGAAAATAGATAGAAAGAAATAGCGAATTTTCAACCCCAAAAATCATTAAATTCTAAATTTTCCGTAAATATCTCAATTAAATTTATTAATAAACACATCTTAAGTCACTTATACTTAGTTCATACTATTACAAAGGAAATAAAACTCTTTTGATTTTCCTAGAATCAAATCTCAGTTGATTAGGTGATGTTATAAGACGGGATAAAATTAGGCGTACCCAATTTGCGAACTTCACGGCTTTTTAAAGCTAAATCTCAGAAAATCTTATCGTTTATCGTACAAATTGAATTTTAATGACTTTATTACATTATAAATAGGAGATTTTTAAGAGAATTTAATATTTTCACTTTTTACCTCAAGACGAAAATGGGGTGAAAAACTATAGGTCTAGCCAGACCTATTGGGTATCAAAAAGCACTATAAATTGAAAATCATCAAAAACATGCTCAAAACTTCAACCGATTTTTTTAAATTTTTGCAAAATGCTTCTAAACATATTATTCTAAGATATCATGAAGTATGAAGTCGCTGCGATTTCATCGTCAATACTTTTTTGACCAAAATATAGTGCCAAAGGTCTGGCCAGACCTATGTGCCGACAGAAGGGTTAAAGTGCATCTAACTAAGATGAAAATCCTGGAGGATGATGTATGCAGACTATGTCTGGCTAAGACGACAGCACACATTGTGTGTGAGTGATCAGCACTAGGAAGTAGGAGGCTGAGGATCCTAGGCAAATCCACAATAAGTGTGGAAGCCATGAGTGAACTTAGCTTCAAAGACATGCTACGCATCACACGGGACTCAGTGATGACTTCTGGAAATCTTTGTAAGGGGATGAAAATGGACCCAAAAAGTAGTGGTCTCCTTCGATAAATCCCCAAATCACAAATATACGGCATTCTAAATTCCGCCAGGTTTCTGTATATTTTTTGCCGGTGGTGAATAATATGTGGCTGGGGAAATTCAATACTTAGCTTTAATTTTGAAATTTCAAACAAACAAAGGCCTTGCTGAACTGAGGTGAATTGCGCTTAAGAGTATGAATTGTGCTGGGCTTTCTAGTGGGTTGACATCCTATTTTCTGAATTACTATAGCGTTGGTTCGAATCCCACTGTGACTATGCATTTTTGGGTTGATATGTGATCCTACGGCAGCCATCGTCGAACCGATGAGTTATAACGACCAAGGGCTACCAAGATCACTCGATTTAAGAATAAAATGTCTCTTACATAGCTCCTACAACAACAACGACATAACATTTGTGCTATATACTATCAATCTGCCTGGTACTTTACCTTAAAGGGCAGCGTAAGTGCTAGAGCGGGCGCTAACGGTAATCAAGAGAGAGAGAGGTTTTCGATTTCCAAAACCAAAGCATATACAATTACTGTCTTACGATTTGTTTAGTTTAGATTCCATTTTTTACACCAGTTGCAACATTGTTAAGTTTTAAAGTTATGTGGATATATTCCAGAAAAATTAAGATCATCCAAAAACAAGTTCCCAACGAAAAATTAATCAGCTGCAAAATGAATTATAATACAGCTTGGCAATCAGCCACTTATATGCAGCTTCATATTTTGACTAGGTACACATATTAGTCACAGGACCTTTCTTATTTCCGATCGGGAAAAAATAGCTTATCAATCTGTGTTCAAAATAGCCTAATCCATTGTCCCAAACTAAAGATCCACGTTCGCCTGAGATACAAATACAAAGTCGGTCCAATGAAAAACAAAATCTGTTTGCATGCACAAATTTCAGTCTTAATAATGCTATAAAAGGTAAAATCGCAAATTTTCTAGGCCATAAATTATTTTCCACCGTTGCTTATCCTTTCGATATAATATCTACACACTATACATACTATATTGTAGAAAGGAGCCTGAAAACGAATATAGCCAACATCGTTTGGAAAATATTATTTTTATGATGCCACATGCTTCCAAGCCAGGATTAGTATAGTGACTTTAGCTCTAGACCCAAACATCCAAAAAAAGAGCTGACTTTTGACTTTGTTCTATGGCCTGACCGCATTACGCAGTAAAAAGTTAGACTTTTTTCCGCGTCACATTTGGGGGGGAGGGGGTGGCAAAGGGGTGAAATTATGATTTTTCGCCAATATCTTGTTAACTGTAATATTTACAGCAAAATGTTTTGAGGACGATTTAAACTACACAAAATTTCCTTTCTAATGATATATTATATCATATACCTTCTCTTGGCAGATTATATACTAGACCTTAAAACATTTGGTGTAATTTCGATTTTTTGATAGTTACATTTGGCGCTCTAGCTCCTGAAGTAATTTAATTGGAGCCATGGTAATTGGGATAACTATTCCTAACAATATATAGCTATCCCACAAGGAGACTCACGCTGCCCCGACAAAGCATTCCCCTATACTCCCTATTAACATTTAAAAAAAAGACATGCCTGTAACTTTTCGCCGAATCACAGCAGGCGGGAAAAATTTTGGTAAACGTTAAGGCTAAGCCCCATTAGACCCTCCACCAAATATTACTTCGATCGGATTAAAACAAAGGGTACCTCCCATACAAATTATTCAAATTCAATGCCACTAGTTTATTAAGAAATAAGGGAACAAGTCAACCAAAATTAAAGTTTTGCTCGTAGGCAATTTTCGGGTCATTTTGTATGGAATGTACCCTTTGTTTTAATCAGATCGAAGTAATATTTGGTGGAGGGTGTAATGGGAGTTAGCCTTAACGTTAACCAAAATTTGTCCCGCCTGCTGTGATTCGACGAAAAGTTACAGGCATGTCTTTTTTTTAAATGTTAATAGGGAGTATAGGGGAATGCTTTGTCGGGGCAGCGTGAGTCTCCTTGTGGGATAGCTATATATTGTTAGGAATAGTTATCCCAATTACCATGGCTCCAATTAAATTACTTCAGGAGCTAGAGCGCCAAATGTAACTATCAAAAAATCTAAATTACACCAAATGTTTTAAGGTCTAGTATATAATCTGCCAAGAGAAGGTATATGATATAATATATCATTAGAAAGGAAATTTTGTGTAGTTTAAATCGTCCTCAGAACATTTTGCTGTAAATATTACAGTTAACAAGATATTGGCGAAAAATCATAATTTCACCCCTTTGCCACCCCCTCCCCCCCAAATGTGACGCGGAAAAATGTCTTACTTTTTACTGCGTAATGCGGTCAGGCCATAGAACAATTTGGCATCAAAAGTCAGCTCTTTTTTTGGATGTTTGGGTTTCATCATTTTTTCAGCCAAAATCACTATACTAGATAGCATAGCGTAAAATTTCGAGCTGTTCAGGTAGGTACGCAGCATATGGCATGAAAGTGCAATCTCATTACATTAATAATATTATAAGAAACAGAAGCCATACATAATAATCCATAATCCAGAGGATTCTGGAGAGAAGATTCTGATGTAATTTTATAGTCTTATGCTCAGATTAACTTTTAAAACTCAGAATTATTCAAATAATTCTTTTCTTTTTTAACCAAACAAACATGCATAATATGTTCACAGTGACCGAGAACATATTATTTTGGGCTATTTTCATATTTTCGTATAAAAACGAATCTGAACAATTTTTTCGGGTGTCAGTTAAAATATCGGAGTGGGTCGAAATGTCATTAAACTTAGAACGATTTATAGGCAAAATAATATTGTCGGTTGTCATATGAAATTACAAATAGTGCACAGTGAACACTTTTCGGTGATTTCTGAAAACGTACGGCGAAATCAATCCGTTTTTGTCCACTCTGAACATAATTTTACAGACGAACACATTTCCTACACATTTCTACATTAGTGAGTGTTAACATTTCCTTTGTTTGTGTGTAATTAGTCAATCAGATTTTTATAGTACATTTCTGGTGGCATACCACTGTAGTACACAATAATGAAAAAGTCTTGTTTTTAACAACAAACAATCATCATCAATGTGGCACGATAGCCCGACGTCGGGCCTTGGCCGCCTGAATCGTTGACCTTCAATTGTCGCGGTTACGTGACCTCGTCCTCCAGTTTCGGAAGCCCAGCAGCTGTTGGGCGTCTTCACCTACGGAGTTCTCCCAGCGAGCTCTCGGTCGTCCACGCAACCTCGCTCCGTCAATTCGTTGTGCGTTCATCACTTTCTTTGGCATGCGATTATCGTCCATCCGTTGTACATGCCCCGCCCATTGCAAACGTTGAAGCTTCACGATTTTCGATACTTCCAGCTCATCGTACAATTGATACAACTCATGGTTGTACCGGTTACGCCATTGGTCTCGATCGCGAACGGCCCCGAAAATTCGCCGAAGGACCTTTCGTTCGAATCGGTCTAGCAAAATTTCGGAGGCTTGGGTGAGGGTCCATGTTTCGCAGCCATAACATAGCACGGGTCGGATGATCGTTTTGTACACGCGGAGCTTCGTGTTCCTGTGCGCAAGTTTCGAATTAATTATAGGGAGGACCGAGAAATATGTCTTATTGGCTAGTTGTATCCGTCGCTTAATTTCGTCGGTTTCGTTGGCGTCCTTTGATAAGTTACAACCCAGATAGTTGAAGTTGTCTACATACTCGATATTAAGGTCCCCCACTGTGATGCTTGAATTTGCTGGCGTCCTTGTTTTCGATTGCATCATGGCCTTTGTTTTGATTTCGTTGATATGTAGTCCAACTTCCTTTGCGGCGTTATTGAGGTTATGCAGAAGGCTTTCTGCATCACCCAACCTTCGAGACATGATGTTGATATCGTCGGCGTACGCTACTAATTGAGTCGACTTGATGAGTAGCGTTCCGCTGCTGTCCATATTCATGGCTCGAATTACATACTCCAAAGCAAGGTTGAAGAGCGTCGGCGCCAGCCCGTCGCCCTGCTTGAGTCCAGTACGAGTTTCAAATAGGTCAGTGAGTCGATTCTGCACTCTGACCTGCGAGACGGTATTAGTCATCGAAACAAACAATAGTTAAACTTTATTCTTTTTAATTTATAAAAACACGTCTTTTCAGGTCAAGCTCTAGAACAAGATTGACATTGACAGTCATTGGCAAGTGAATACGTATCTGTGAATACATCCCAAAAATCTTAAATTCTTACTTAAACTCTACCCCCTATTGAAATCAAATAAGTGACTAAAGCCCCTTTAGTGCAATATTTGCCCATTGAAAATATTAAATTACACTAAAAACAATACAATGTTGCTTATTTTACAAAAAAACAATCACACCGCGTATCCAACAAAGCGCGAAAATGAGTGACAACTGCAAAAAGTGCGCCGCGGTCTTCACCAACCTCAAAGAGTGCATGATGTGCATAGTGTGCAACAGCTACTTTCATCCATCATGTGCGGGGGTAAAAGTTGCCGAAATACGCAAATTGGGCGCAAAAAAAGATTGGACGTGCGAGAACTGTGTATCCAAACCGCACAAAAACACCAGCGGAAATATTTTTAACAGCGAGGAATTTCTCGAAAAAGTGCGATCCATTCTTAGCACTGAACTGAAAGACGGACTAGAGGCTTCCGTACAGTTTCTATCGGATAAATTCGACGAGCAATCTAACCAAATGAAGCAAGCGCTGGGCGAGATAAAGCTATTGCGAGCGGAAAACACTAAGCTGCTGGAACGTATTGACGCCTTGGAAAAAAATAATGACTTCCTCCAACTCCAAATGCGGCGAAATAACATAGTAATCAATGGAGTTAAGGTAACACCTAACGAAAACGCAATGCAAATTGTTAAAGCTATCGCCGCTCACATTGGCTCCGAACTTGCCGAAACAGATATATGTCACATTCATCGTGCGAATCAATCGAAAACTACTGCTACACCGCCGATAATTGTTCAATTTACTCGACTGTCAGATCGTAACAACTTCATGGGAGCGTACAGACGAAAAGTGAAAGAGTGTAACAATGGCACTGGAATACTCGCATCCAATATACACAAACAGCTGGGTGACGAGCGACTGTATGTGGGTGACCATCTGACCATCAAAACATCTCAACTACTACGCGAAGTTAAACAATAGTATCGAAAGAGAAGAACTATAAATTTGTATGGGTAAGAGATGGAAATGTATTTGCTAGAAAAAATGAAAATACTAAATCGTTTAAAGTAAAGAGTCCAAATGATATACTCTAATGTAATGTAAACTTTTTATTTAGAATCAATTAATTATTTTTTTATTTTATATTATATGGATATTCGCGGTTTTTTAGAAACACTTAGTTTAGAAAAAACGGAATCAAAATTAATTGAAGACCATTCTCAATGTAAATGTTTTTTTGAAGATCCTAAGGGAATTAACATAATGCATTTAAATATCAGAAGTATTTCGAAAAATTTCAACGAGTTTTGTTTATTGATATCAGATTTGAATGTAAACTTTGACATACTCGTTTTATCTGAAACATGGCTAGATTACGATAGCTCGAATTATAATTTATTAGGTTATAATAAAATAGTAAAGGTAAACATATTTAACAAGTGTGATGGAGTAGTAGTATACATTCGTGAGCATCTGAACTATACTATATTAAATGAAGACATCAACGATGTGAACTCCTTAAATGTAGTCTTACGCGTAGATGAAAATGATATTTTGATTACCAGTTTATATCGTTCTCCAAATGACACAAATGTTGAAAGTTTCATTGATAGCCTGGAATTATTCATTGAACATAATAAACATTTTTCTAATCACTTAATAGTAGGTGACATAAATATAGACATCCTAGAAAATGGCGTGGACATTAATGGACATAAATACTTAAACATGATGTACGGCTCCGGTTTCATTAAACATGTCTACGGCTGCACACGTAAAGGTAATACCCGCGAGTCTTGTGTAGATCATTTATTCTTAAAATCCAAAAAATCTTTAGAACTAGACACAGCAATATACACTACTTGAATAACTGACCACTATGCGATCTTTGGCAGCATAAAATGTTCAAATCAAAGCAATAAGTCTACCGGTTATTCAAACATGATATTCAAAAAACAGATAGATAGATCGAAATGTAAAATTGAAATAGAAAATACAAATTGGTCAGCTGTGTATGACGAGATGGTTGCTCAAAAATCATTTGATATCTTCTATAGTAAAATACTAAATATTTATAATAATTGTCTTAATAGAAGCACTAAAATATGTTGCAAAAAGAAAAAAATTAAACCATGGATTACCAATGGTCTGATTAATTCAGTTAGAACTAGGGATAGAATGGCAAGCAAGCTACGAAAGCAACCTTTTAACATAAGTCTCAGTAATCACTACAAAAACTATAGAAATAAACTGAAAACTCTAATTCGTTGTGCTAAAGATCAATATTTTAAAGCTAAATTTGAAACTTGTGGAAATAATATGAAGAAAATTTGGAATGTTATTAATGAGGCTACGGAAACAAAAATTATGAAAGAGAATTTCAATAGTGGTATTATCTCTAAATCTGGGGAACTAATTCAAAATCACAGCGAACCACAAATAGCTGAAGAGTTCAACAAACACTTTATAGAAATTGGAGAAAATATTACAAATGGTATAGTGCAGGACAGTAGGGACACAATCCAAAATACTGACAGCGAGTTTACTGGAGGGAATATGAGCTCTTTTTTTCTGTTTCCAGCTGATGAAGGGGAAATGCAAAATCCTATACGTGATCTTAAATCTAATGTCACTCCAGGCATAGATAACTTAGATTCCGATCTTTTTAAAGAGAACGCCGCGATTCTTTCCAAACCTTTATCGCACATAGTAAATTTGTGTTTCACGCAGGGTATATTTCCCACACAATTAAAATATGCGGTAATTGTACCTTTGCATAAAAGTGAAAGCAAATGTGACATGAACAATTATCGCCCAATATCCTTGCTGTCATGTTTATCAAAAATTTTCGAAAGAGCGATTAAAAATAGGCTGGTTGATTACCTAGAAAAAAATAATATTATTTCTGAATCCCAGTTTGGGTTTAGGAAAGGTAAAAGGACAGAAGACGTTGTATATAAGGTAACGAAAACTATTATATCAACTTCAGATAAAAGCTTACAATGCATAGGAATATTCCTCGACTTACGAAAGGCATTCGACACTGTAAACCATGACAAATTACTCTCAAAACTGAGAAACGTTGGGATAAGGGGTATTGCACTTGATTTACTTCGCTCTTATCTGGATAAGAGAACACAGTCAGTACGAATAAATAACTATGTGAGCTCCCCCCTGACCATTAAAATTGGAGTACCTCAAGGAACAGTGTTGGGTCCTATCATGTTCCTAATCTATATAAATGATTTAATTAAAATGAATTTTAATAACTGCTCTCTATATGCGTTTGCCGATGATATTGTTGCTCTTTACCATGGAGAAAACTGGAAAGCAACGTTTAGCTATGCAAACGAAGGTTTAAATTATATAATAAAGTGGTTGAATAAAAACATGCTACGAATAAACGTTAAAAAAACGGTAGCTATTCCATTTTCCTTAACAATTGCTGGAGCTCCACAGGATAGTTTACAAGTGCGCGCACATAGTTGCAATTGTGCAACAACATGCAGTAATTGTCCTCTGCTAAACATTGTGAGCCATACTAAATATTTGGGAGTGGAAATAGATCGACACTTACGCTGGAATGAACATATAGCCTAAGCCTGCAGCCGTCTAAGAAGAATAATTTATAAGTTTGTTGAATTGCGATCAATTATATCAATAGAACGGTTAAAGATGGTATTTATAGCATTAGTCCAGTCCATTATTGAATACGGAATCATAGGATGGGGAGGGTTAGCACCTTCCATTCTAAAGCCTTTAGTTATATTGCACAAACGCATAATAAAAATATGTTTGAGAAAACCCTTACGGTACCCCACTATTGCAATTTACACCGATTTTAACGTTTTAACCATTCAAAACTTATATAAATTTAACTTACTAAAATTTGTCCATACTCATTTAAACGAATTTCCATACATCAATGAAATACCACATTTTACCCGAAATAGAGCTAGAAGGATTCGGCACGAACCTAGATTTTCTACTACAGCTGCATCGAATCATGCATTTTTTTCAGCACCGAGAATATTTAATCACATACCAGTCGAAATAAATAAAATTATTAATTTTCACCATTTTAAAACAAAATTAAAACATTATTTGATGGAGAATAATTTTACCAATTAGTGAATAAAAGTAAACAAATAACGAAAATAGATACAGGCGTCCCCCGCTTTTCGCCGTTCCGCTTTTCGCCGATTCGGTCTTTCGCCGCTTTTCAAAATTCACCACAATTCGTCTATTCGCCACAAGTTCCACTCTTTCGCCATAATTAAAAATTGCCAATTTTGAGGAATGAATACCAAAAACTTTTAAATCGTTGTTCCCAATGCAACTCATCATCTGGAGATAAATTCCGTTTAAATAAATTTTGGTGGTTAACATTATCGGTTTTTAAACAGAATCCATCTCCAGATGATGAGTTGCATTGTGAATGCCGGTTTTTTTCATATTTACGAGTATTCCTGAGAATTGTGGGAATTCAAATCGGTTTAGAAATCGCCTTGGTGGCACTTTTGGGTTATAGTAAGCGGTTAATGTTAGAGTCTGTAGCCAACACTGTTAAGTTTCTTTTACAGCTGTGTGTTCTGCTTCGAATCGCGTTGCAAAATTGTTCTTGTTTAGTTGTGAAGGAATTTTGTTTTAGACAAATTTACGTCGCGAGTCGCTTTGTTTTTGTTTAGAATCGACAACTCGCGTTTTTTTCTTTACTAGGTGCATCGTGGTAAAGAAAGAGTCAAAAGAACTCATAAAGTGCTAACGTTGCAGGAGAAATCGGATTTGATAAAGCTCGCCGAAGGAGGAATGTTTGTCAGCCGTAAATTAAATATTCCTCGAAGAACAGTGGGCACAATTATAAAAAAAAATAAAACTAAAGTGTTGGACGAGATAAAAAATTCCACGCCTGTCCATTCAAAAATAATAGGAATAAACGACAGTATAATTGCCGAAATAGAAATGCTTTTAAGCATCTGGATTCAGGACCAGACTCATTACAATATTCCTCTGAATACCTCAGTTATACAGACCAAGGCTTTAAGTCTTTTTAACACCAAGGAATGAAAGAGGAGAGACGGAAGAAACATCCGTTGCTAGTAAGGGGTGGTTTAACCCTCATCCAGCGGCAGATTTTTACAACGCTTGCCGGCGGCAAAGGTACACCTGTACCTTAGTACATTTGGTATGAAAATCTTCACTATTTGTATGAATTTTGACCGTAAAACCGTTATATTATGTTGACTAGTCACAAATTAGTAACTGTTTTTGCCGAAGTGAATGTTTTAAGAAGTTGGGTTTATGTGGATTTAATTTTTGGAGTGGGTAAATTTAGAAAATAGGCAAAATTTGAAAAAGAAAATTGAAAAAATGGGTTGCTTGGAATTGTAATTTGACGAAATCTAAAATTAATTTACAAATGAAAAGTAGAAAACGGTTCAAATTAAGTCATTAATGATTTTAGAAGAATTTGGTATGTTTGATTTGCGAATTGTGGAGTGTTTGGTTAAAATTTACCCCCCTGCCCCAATATATTATTCTGTTACTAGAACCCGTTATCGCTAACGAAAAAACGCCAATAATTATCACATTCTCGTTATTATCCATAAAACAACAATATTTGAAGCAATAAATATATTGGAGAAATGAGTAAATGTGTTATTATACGAAAGAAAGGTCCTGTCAAGCAACAAGCAAGTAGAATCGGCTAATATAATTTTCAGTCTCTAATCTTTGTAAATCTAAACTCAGGCCAATTCCTGTAGTAGAAAAATATCTAAAATTTTTATTGTGATTGTTGTTGGTTAATTGTAATATATTTTCTCGTATATGTAATTAAATCCAAGGATCGATTGAAAAATTAAAACAAGAAACCGAAGACATGTGGCATATTCTATAGCAGTTATCGGTATCTATATATGGTACCGACGTACAATTCAACCAAGTTTATGTACCACCCAAACATCCATTTAGAAATTTAGTTGGAGGCTTCTGCTGGTTTTTAGCTGAAACTTCAAAAGGAACTCGGGTGGACGTCCCGAGTTACACAAATCATAAATATTAGGTGATGGAATACAAATTATGGGAATTTGTGGTATAGAAAATCAACCGCTAAAATCCAAAATTTTGGCATCCAAAATTTTAGCATTTGTTACAAACCTAATTTTCACTAGATGTTATGGGGGGAAAGAATGCGTAATACATTGTATTGGTTGCCCCAAGCCATTACATATTTCAAAAAGTTTGGTATGCCAGTAAAAGTCTTCTATGATTGATGTCAAATAACCAAAAACCGCTGTATGAGTTAGCCTAGTCCTTATAGATCGATATCTCCAAGGACCTTGATCATTACAAATAAGAATCGTAAATCAAATACTTCTGTACATCACTCGATTCTCAACTTATTGATGCTATAATAAGTCTCTCTAAGCATGAGCATTCACCAAAAATATTTTGTTTTCGTCTTTTGTAAATTTTCTTTCATACAAAATATATGAAGGTACAAATGTACCTTTGCCGCCGTTAAAGGGTGTAAGATTAATTTTGCTCCCTAACTTGGGGATGGGTGGTCACACATTTCTGAAATTTAGAATACATATTTTAAACTAAAATCGTAGAGATGTCAGAAAATTTCAGACCGATCGGACCCATAGCAAAAAAGTTACGGTGTTTTAAAAACGAAAAAGGTACACCTGTACCTATCCCGCTGGATGAGGGTTAATAGATTTAAGGGGCGTTCCAATCTACATAACATTAAAATTGATGGGGAAGCGGATAGTGCCGATACAGTGGCAGCCGAGGCATATTCCGCGGAACTAAAACAAATTATGGATGAATGGGGATATTTGCCAATACAAATTTTTAATGTGGACGAGACGGCATTATTTTGGAAAAAAAAATGCCATCCAGAACCTTCATTTGAAAGGAAGAAAAAACGATGCCAGGATTTAAAGCCGGTTGACCCTTTTGCTGGGTGCCAACACAGTTGGCAATATGGATTTAAAACCGATGATTTACCATTCAGAAAATTCTAGGGCACTGAAAAATTATCTAAAAGCAAGTTGACCACTGCACTATCGGTGGAACTCAAAGGCATGGATGACGGCCGAATTATTCCGAGCATGGTTTAAGGAGTCGTTCAAACCGAGTGTGGAAACTTGCTGCGTCGCTTTGTTTTTTCTCTCCCTCAGAAGCTCACGATAACAGCTTATCTGGTTTGGGGGCCACTGTTGACTTTTGAGCTCCTTTCAAAATTTGGGTCCACCATTTCCCAAAATGCCATAGCGTCTTCAACCTTTAAAATATCTTCCTCCAGTTGCTTGATTGTTAAGATTCGTAGCTCGGTGTTGTTGCTTTCTTCCTCATTGAATCTTCGCTGCTCTTCTATTGACATAAGATCTTCGTCAGTTAACTCTGTATTTTGTCAAGAAAGCAACTCCTCCGCATCTTCCGGATAAACATCTAAATCCAACTGTCTCGCCATCACTACAACATCAGATGTTGCATAGTTCACAAGATTCCCACTAGCTTCAATGTCGGCTGATATCCACTGTAGTTTTTTCCATGCGTCTTTTGGGCACCACATACCTAGCGATTTATTGGTCAATCGATTGCGCACAATCGATCTGCCGCCCGTACAGCACACACACTAGGCAACTTATCGGGCAATCTGAAATTGACAGTCTCACGGTCCACAAGACACAACACGAAATAGCGAAAATTATACCGATTTTGGCGATAGAAGATGGACATCTGTTGCTACTTTTGATGGAGAATGACCGCCACAACCACATCATGAAGAACGACCACAGTGTTATGTCAAAAAGCCAGCAACTGAGAATGCAATCAAAAAATCTCGCCAATCGATCGGAGGGTCTGTGGCGCTTCTTTAACATATAAAATTTATTAATGTATGAGTTAAGTGATTAATAAATTAGTTCACATTTCAAAATTGGTTCATTGATTTCCTTCCATGCATTTCTAAATTGTTTTGATTACATCCAAAATTGTAAAGTTTTTCCAAAAAGATTTCAGCTTGTTGTGTTTTGGCACATTAGATCAGAACTATCGAGGTCTACCGCCGCTATCGCTTTTGAAAAAGTGCGCCGTAGATAATAAGATTTGATGGTGACAATTGCGTCTGGTCCATTGGCCGCAAATGGATGATGTGTTTGGCGGAAGGAAAATCTCTTCATATAAATCACTTAATTGTTTCGGATGACAGGGAGCATTATCCATAAATAGTAAGACTGTGAACGGGATTTTTTGCTCCCTACAAAAAGTTTCCACACTCGAAACTCGTCATTCATACTCCTTAAACCATGCTTGGAATAATTCGGCCGCCATCCATGCCTTTGAGTTCCACCGGTAGTGCAGTGGTAAACTTGCTTTTAGATAATTCTTCAGTGCCCTAGGATTTTTTGAATCGTATTTTAAACCAAAAACTCAGCCATTATCAACCACATCTAACCACATGGAATGAACTTGTCGATTTAGTATATAAATGAAGTGATTGAAATCAATTTTTGTGCAATTTTGTTTTTATTATTGTTTACTTTGGATTTGTGAAGTTTTTGGATATAAAATACGAATTTTAATTATAGCTCTTAAGGCATCATATGCACTGAAAAATCTCCGCTTCGCCTTTCGCCGAAACCCGCCTTTCGCCATTTCTCCGGTCCCTAACCCGGCGAATAACCGGGGGACGCCTGTATATATAAATATATATTAAACAATAATATATGTCAATCAATATCTCACAGCACGAGCTTTGCTTATTGTGAGATAGCCCGCAGTATTACCTAACTATCATTTATACACACTTATTTAAGACTCCAACACACTGATCATACAATTTAATTTAATTTTATTGAAATTTTTTAAATTAAAGAATATTATGATTTATGTCTATTGAATTGAGGGCAATAAAGAATTATTATTTATTATTTATATTTATTTCGATTCGTTGCGAAATTCGATTATATCTCCAAAGCTCACTCTGCGCCTCTAGTTGTCAACCGGCTGTACCCGTACACCGCCCATTTTCAGCAACACGACTCAGTTGCAGTTGCTGGCAAAGATGATCGCCTTTTCGATCAATATAAAATCCATCTGAAAAAACGGTGTGTTAACCCTTCTGTCCGCACGAAGGTCTGGGATCTGTGTCGTTCAAAGCTGCTTCTGTTATTCATCGCGTAAGTTTCTTGGTAAGTCTGCCGGTTAGCGCACAGCACAATTTTATTTTACAATTTTTCTATTATAGGCCAGTCTATAAACCGAAATATAAGGCGTTAGGTGGCAAAAAATTGCTCGGCTCTGGTTTTTTGGGATATTGTTAGGATAGATACCATAAGTGTACCACCAAGTTTGCAACTTCGAAAAACCTGTGCTAACCCCGTGACCCTCAAAAAACCTCAAAATTTTCGGACTTTTTTTCATATTTTTGTTTATAATTTCTAAAATGTGCTTCATACAATTAAGTCGTCCACTGTACTTTTAAAGCTAAGAAAATCTTCTTTAAATTGAGTGTAACCCCAGCTTTGTAGGTGTAAAGAATCCCAAGATACAGCAATTTAAAAAATGTTTTTTTTTTTTTTTTTTGTAATAAAAAGTCCGAAATTGTCATTTTAGTCATCTTCCGAGCTAAATATCGGTATAAATGCGCGTTCTACGGGGAAAGTTATGTGATTCGAAGTAACAGAGCAGCTTTTTTGCCTTTAATTGAAGGGTGGTCGGAAGCCTGTGGGAAAAAAATTTTGCCGAATGAAGTCGCCGACAGCGAGACTTATGTAAACGCTAAGAAAAACATAATTCATGCAATATTTAAAATGAAACTTAGTAGAATTGAATAAAGGATATATCAAATTATATCAAAATTATTTTGATAGTTTGAGTTGACGCCGGTCGTAAAATATTAACTATGAAATTATTGCGTCACCTCAGCGAATTCCTGCGCAATGTAAATAATGATAAATTATAATGAAAAGAAGTAGTAGGTGTGAAGTGAGATCTTAGCGGAACAGTCTTGTTCTTGTAGAATGCCCAGGTTCTAAAGACGGCTCTTTTTACCACTCCGGAGACTCCTGTGTTGTCAGATCTAGTGTTAATGAGACCGAGGCAAATTTCGTACGCGGCCAAAATTTGAATACACGTCACATTTGTGACTTGTGTTAATATGACGCACTCTATCACGATTCCGATTCCATCTGTTCCTGGATGCGTGAGGCTAATCCAGGAACACAGTTGGATGAATTTTGGTTAAGATTCAAAAAGAAAAAAAGTTTTTCTTACAAGAACCTAATATTTAGGGCTTGGTTTGTATGACAGCCCTATGCCGTAATGTAATGATTCCATCCATTCTTAGATATGTTTTAAGGCTGAGGGTGAGGTTTGGTTAAGATTGGTTCATAAAGAAAAAAGTTTTTCTTAAAAAAACCTAATTTGCAGAAGTTGGTTTGTATTACAGCCCTATAACGTAGTGTTCCGATTTCATCCGTTCCTATTTTTTGAGGCTTAACACTAGAAGGGTCAGGATTTTTGCATACCTAAAAGGGTCACAGCCGTCAATTTGACGGTAAGGTGTTTATAGCTGAATTTGTACTCCCATAAATATAAAATGCTTAAGTAAACTAAGAAATAAGACAATAACTTACTAATAATTGGGAATTAATGTATTTCTGAAATTTTTTTAAGTGAAAAATGTAAAAAAAAATTATTTTTTAAGGTGACGGCACATTTTCCTCAAAAAGTCTTTCATACATGGCTCAAAAGTAATAGTTCATTGCTTTTTTAGCCATCCTGAAATGCGCAGTTACACTTATATCCTCCGGCGATCTTTTTTTCTTATTGCTTTAGCTGTAGCCAGTTTTACTAGATGTAGGTGCCTGGCAATAGAAACAAAACTGCCTAGTACCTAAGAGCGTATCCAAGCCCTCCTAAAACCGAAACGTATTATGTTTTTGGTAATACTATTTTATATCTGAGTTAGTGACAAGTATACTTCCCAGACTATTGCATAAGTTGAAATAAGAAAGGTAACGGTCCGTGTTGGCTCCGAGAGATACACGCAATGATCATAAAGTCTGTGGTGATTATGAATAATCGCTTAAGTCGGTTTTCATAGTTTTTCAGTAGAGCGATTTTAAACTTTAAAACGACTTGTGAAAAATCTATACAGTTTTCAAATCCAAAGACTAATACATTTTTGTAGATTATCATGTGAGCAATGTATCCTACTATAATTTTATTCCAAAAATAAAGCAGTTTGATTGTAATACGATAAAAAACAAAATAAGAGTTTTTTCCGTATGTAGCAATAGGGGTTGACAAAACTTAATTCCACTTAAGTCTTTATTCTCAATTATATTGTGCTTAAACTATTATCTTAAGAGGACATAGGTTCTTTTTCCATATTACCATTATACAGTTGATGAGTCTTAAATCTAAACTCTTTTTTAATAAATTTTTAATTTCTTTTTATTTTACGGAATTATTCATAAAAAATGAAAGGAAAAGTAATTATTATAATAAACAAATAATATAAAGCCTCTTCGAAAGAATTAATGCAGAAAAAACGACTTCACAGACTTGATTTTGATTGCTGTCTTCTTCAACTAGGTCGAGGTGTATATCCGAAATTTCATCAGAGGGAAGACTTTTGTAAAAGTCGTGAAAGAAAGGATCAATCATAGGAAGAAGATCCAATAGATCCTTTTTCTTTTTTATAGATATACGTACTTCCTCTGGTAGCTGAGAAATTTCAGATATACTTCCTGAACTTATACCTCTTTTTTGGATGTTTAATACTTTAAATGGATGTTCTACATTTAGGGTTGTTTTGAAATGAACTTTTCTAAAATCATTTTTTGTGTATCTTAGCCATTTAACATTTTTCCAATGAAAGTTTTCAGAATTTTCATCCCGGCTTCTCCACATAAATTTTGTTTTTGAATAAGAAAGAAACCCGGCAAATCCGTGGAATCCATTTCGATTACATGAAATTGGTTTTTGACACCCACAGTTCGTACAAAATCGCACCAACCACGAGGATGAATTTTTGTGTTCGTTACTTTTTTCTTTCTATCGATTAAGGCGTGATCCGCATCACACTCCATGTGGGAATGACCTAAAGTTAGAAATGTATGTTCGATAAATAGACACTGTCTTACTTGTTGTTAAAGACCTCAAAAAGGTGATCTTTCCATCTCTGAAGCTGCTGTTCTTCGGTAACAAGCAGTAACCCTTCTTTATCTTTCACAGGATGGTAAGTAGTGAACGATTTGCCAATTAGTGGCTTAAGAAGCTTGAAAAGGGTACCACTTTCACCACGGTAAGCCGCATCATTTGCCTCCTTCGCTAAAGCGCTGATGTAGTTACGCTTATCACGCCTGACACTTCTCTGCACGCCTTTTTGTAGTGAACGGTATTCAGCTCGGAGTTGACTTTTGGCTGAATTATCAGCAACGGAGGTAATCTGTTCCTTAACTCTTTTGCATTCTGAGATAGAGACCAAGTAGCATCACTGATAAAAGATATCCTACCTCGATCCAATCGTCCCACAGTCGCTTCGCCACACGAAATAAAGGAATCCTTTGTAAAATTCCATCTATCTTCAATTGTAGGATTCTCAAGAGTGCTGCACTAGCAAGCGGTAGAATATGCGCGTTTATTTGATGGATTTTTTAGTTTTTGCACATTAAAACGTGGCACGATTCGTGCGTTAGTAGATCGTTGGATCGCTGCCGTTCGTAAACCAAATTTCGCGATAACAAGATGATGGTCGCTGCCAATATCAGCCCCACGCTTCGACCTGATGTCCAAGAGGCAGTTTCTCTATGTCTTTGAAACAGCGATCTGGTCAATTTGTTTGGTTTTCTGTTCTGCCATCAGGAGAAACCCAAGTTGTTAGGTGGCAGGGTTTATACTTGAACAAGGTTCCGCCAGTGACTAGTTGTCGAGAGTTACAGAACTCCACGAACATTTCGCCATTGTTGTTCCTGTCGCCAAGCCCGTGATTGCCCATAAGGTGTTCCAAGCCTAAGTTATCAGTACCGACTTTGGCAGTGAGATCCCCCATAATAATTTTGATGTCACCCCTGAGAGCCCTATCAAAGGTGTCGCCTAGTCGCTGATAAAAAACGTCCTTTGCTGATTGATCTGCAGGTTCAGTCGGTGCGTAGCACTGAATAATTGTAATGTTTCGTACTCTGGATTTGAATCTGATTGTGATGATACGATACGAAATAGGTTTCCAGTCGATTAAGGATCGGCGTGCATTCCTACTCAACAGTATTCCGACGCCTGGTTGCCGAGGTGTATTATTGTCTTCATTTCCAGAGTAGAGCAATACAGTAGGAGAGCTTGGTGAAAAAGTCGCCCCCGATCCGAGCCATCGTGTTTCGCTCAGTCCTAGTACAGCGATATTGTATGCGGTAATTTCCTGTTCGACTTCTGTGAGCCTTGTTTTATTACACTCCCCCACATAGTCCGAACGTCCAAAAGTCTTTGCCGTTGAATCATTCGGAGGTATCCGAGGCTTGTTTAATGTTTCGAGTGTAAAGTAAATTTCAGGTGCGCGGGATACAAGCCTACATACCCTCAATAGTTAACTTTACGTTCACGAAATTGCAATTTGATTGAACAACAACTCATTTAACAGTGACTTATCTACTCAATTTCACCATGAATGCATGCGAAACAACCGCTTACATAGACATTGTAACAGAACTTTCCGTAAATCTGATAAGGAATAAACGCTAAAGCCATATAAGACCTCTCTACGGAAAGAAAATCATTTGGAATAAGAACTTAACTCAAGATGAGGAAGACTGAATTTGTTTTGGACTTAAGGAAAAAACGCTTATGTCGATTAAGGCTGTTTCGAAATTCAGAGGTAAAAGAGTCATTGGAGTTAATTTCATATTTGGAAAAGTAACTAAAGTTAATTTAAGCCAATTTTCAAAAATATATATATATTTTAGTAAGATATATGTTAAGTTAAGTCTCTTTTCCTTATGTCGGTGAGGGTCTACTTGAGATAGGCGGAAAAACTAATCGCTGTAGCTCGCTCAAAAATAATCCGAAATTAACCAAATTTTGTGTAGAGGTGGAGTCGAATACGGCGAATCCAGTGAACACATTAACTCGATTTTGTCTTAAGTCGACTTAAGCTGTTTTTCATAATGACCACAGAAGTGATCGCAGCTCAACGACAAGAACGAACCATTTTGCTTGTACCCAACCGTATTTCAACCACGAAGAGGAAAACAACTCCGGACAGCGAAATAGGGATCGCTTTGCAAGAGTTGCTCGGAAGGATGTCTACCTAAATGCATTCCACTCGTTTGGTAGGACTGACATATGCACCATTTGTGGCCATATAGCGGACTTTTATTGAAACTCTACCCATACCACTGAAGGATATGATACTTTCCTCAGCTAAAAATCAGGACTACGAGCATTATACATTATGGGAGGACTGATCATGGCGCTAGTTTGCTGTGTATGCTAGTTTTACTGCTTTGCAGGGAACTCTAGTCTTGTAGTTTCTCTCTTAGTTGAAATAGATTACGCGCGTCAGCAGCATCATCGGCAGAATTTCATAATTGACAAATATGCTGAATGCCAAGTCTTCTGCTCAACTTTTTTGTCAGCAATGTAAAATGCATTGCGCTTGACATTTTGCGATGCCGATGCAGCTGCTGATGCGCGTAATCTATTTCAAGCATCACTCTCTCTCTTGTACTTCAATGTATTTTAGAAATCTTAGTGTTTTACTTTATTTCATTTACTACCTAGCTCGCAATTTTTTCAGCATAAGTGGCCGCAAGTTTTCCGGTGTCTGTATACTCGTTGTCTTGAATGCTTCAAGAAACGCCTATTCCGCCTCTTAGTTCATGACGTGTACCAATTTTGTGGATAGTATCAGTACTGAGGCACGACAACCAAAGCAGGACAACCAACAGCAAAAGATAGATAATAACTGGGCAAACAAGCACGAGAACAACCGTGAAAATGACTCAAGGCCGAAGTCTAGGCTAGTACATGAGAGCGCTCCAAAAGCCCACATTATCACAAAAAGTTGAAGTATAAAACCTCTATAAACAATTGTTTTCTTTTACATAGGCCCTCTAACAAAAACCCAAAGTTAAACCTTCGGCTTTATGGATTTTTTGGGATGATAAGTCTTAACCGTCAATTTGACGGTTCTGACCCTAATAGGTATAACAAGAATTATCTCATAAACCAAATTTGTATACCCTTCGCTCATAGAGTGTAAGGGTATATTAACTTTGTCATGAAGTTTGTAACGCATTGAAGGAAGCATCTCCGACCATATAAAAAGTATACATATATGATCAGCATGACGAGATGAATCGATTGGGCGATGTCCGTCTGTCTCTCTGTCTGTCTGTCCGTCTGTCCGTCTGTTGCAGCGCGTTTTTCTCGGCCACTATAAAAGCTATGGAGCTGAAATTTTGCACACGTCTTCTTATTGTTGCAGGCTGTTTGTATGTTTGATTCACCTAAATTGGATCATGGGGCTGCCATACAAACCTAGCTCCCCAATTTGAGTTCTTCTAAGAAAAACTTTTTTATTTGTGTACCAATTTCAACCAAATTTCACACAAATGTGTTTCTATAAATACCACAAAATATATGCAAGAATGGATCAAATCGGACTCTGGAGTCATGGGGGTGCCATACAAACTTAACCCCCAAAATTAGGTTCTTCTAAGAAAAACTTTTTTATTTGTTCACCACTTTCAACCAAATTTCACACAAATGTATTTCTATTGTTGACACAAAACATATGTAAGAATGGATAAAATCGGAGCATGGGGTCATGGGGCTGCCATACACATCCAAACCCCCAAATTAGGTTCTTCTAAGAAAAACTTTTTTATTTGTGCACCAATTTCAACCAAATTTCACACAAATGTATTTCTATTGATGACACAAAAGATATATAAGATTGAATCAAATTGGACCATGGAGTCATGGAGCTGCCATACAAACCAAACTCCCATATTGATTCTTCTAAGAAACATTTTTTTACACCAATTTCACAAAACCTTGAATTAATGTGTCTTTATCAAAGCAACTAAAAAGTTCAAAACGAATGGAATCGTACTGTGGAGTCATGCTCCGGCAACCCCAATAACATTGTCCGAGTAAATATTTTTATTTGCCCACTTATTTCAGCCAAACCCAAAACTTTTGTCAAGACGGAAGAAAAAGAATGAGGAGAGAGATTAAATACAAGTAATAGGTACGCCCGAAAAAACTTTTAGCCCAAGCGAAGGGTATCCAAATTTCGGCCGAAATTAGCCTCGGCCCCGGGGGTTGGCGAGCGAAGCGAGCAGGGGGCGAAGCCCCCTAGTTTTATTTTTATTTCTATCCAAATATATAATCAAATACATATTTTAGGAAAAGTCAATAAATATGAAAGCTGAAAAAATTGTAGTTTAGAAGATATAGATGATTTAAATCACAAAACCGTCAAATTGACGGCTCTGACCCTTCTAGTGTTAACCAGGAACATACTTGGGTGAAGTTTGGTTAATATTGGTACATAAAGAACCTAGAAGAACCAAATTTTCAGGGGCAGGCCTATGAACCCATGGTCCGATACCATTTGTTTCGACATATATACAGCTAAGTAACTGGTTTATAACTTGGTGTCACATGATTTTCTCCGCAGAATGCGCATTTAAGCCGATATTTAGTTCGGAAGATGACTAAACTTACAATTTCGAACTCGTTTACAAAAAACAATGTTTAAAGTGCTGTATCGTGGGATCCTTTGCACCTACAAAGCTGGAAGTGGACTCAAATGAAAGAAAGTTTTGTTAGCTTTAAAAATTCAGTAGACGACTTTCTTGTAGGAAGCAGATTTTATGGAAATTACAAACCAAAATATGAAAAAAATCCGAAAATTTTGAGGTTTTTTAAGGGTCACGGGGTTAGCACAGGTTTTACGAAGTTACAAACTTGGTGGTACACTTCTGGTATCAACCCTAACAATATCCCAAAAAAACAGACCCAAGCTATTTTTTGCGACCTAAAATCATAAAATGGCTGGCCTATATGGTGAGTTTCAGTTTAAGTTTAGTTTATGGACAAAAAACGGAAAAATAGCAAAAGAGTTTTGGTGGGAAGCACTGGATTCGTTGTCAAAACCCCAAAAAAATCATAAGAAACAAAAAAAAATCTCCACCACATTTTGCAATCTCATGTATTAGGTTTATCATCTACTTACTATACTAATTGTATGTAATAATACTCATCAATACTTTAAGGGTCGACAATAAACAAAATTGACGGTAAACCTTAATTTTTGTTGGCAATTTTATATAGGGATTAATAGGACCGATCAACTTAATTTGGTATTTCGTAGCTATTTATGTTCCGCGTTATTAACATTTATCGACAGAAATTTGATTTATGGACCGAAGTGGGCGGACAATGATAGTCGTCTGCCATCGAACTGGGAAGCAAAGGGGTATGGCGACAATTTTTCAAAACAGATTGCCAAACCCATAGCTAACCCATAGCGAAGAGTTCTTGTTCTTACCAAGTAGTCCCAAGAAACTGTTAAAGGCGTTGTCAGGTTGTAATCGCCGTGCCGTCACCATCAAAAGTTGTCCAAACATTTTGAATCAAATGAGCCACCGACTCTTTTTTTTTTTAAACCACTGGCGGACCCGATAAAATCTCTTCTCGGGCGGAATAGTGGCCCGCGGGCCGAATGTTTGACAGATCTGACATAGCGTAACATTTCTACTTGCTCAGGTATGCAGTATTTACGAGCAGGAAGAAAATGCAATCCCATTACATACTTAACCTTTGGGCGGGCGTAATGCATCTGACAGATTAAGTGACCAGTTTTTTTTGAAAAGGGAGAGATCTGAAACTCACAGTAGCTTAATCTTTATCAATCAACTACCCAAAGCAGTTTTCAGTTCCTATCTACCGATTGTATTATTTTCTCTTTTTCTATGAAAATTTCCACTTGTTATACTCTTCACATTGCGTAATAACGTTATGTTGACTTTTAGGCTCAGCAAATCGTTCAATAGTGTGTTTTTAGTAAAATAAGCTCACATTTTTTAAGCGGTCTAGTTGTTTGAGGTTTTTTAAATATTGAAGCGATTGAAAGTGGAATATTCTTAGAAAATTGAAAATGTGAGGGGTATCAAACTTTGTGAGCCAGTATTTGTTTCTAAAATTTCGTAGAACTGTTTCAAAAAGACAACGCAACAATAAATAAGAGTCTAAAATATACAGACGCTTAGTTTCATCCTTTTTGGTGCACTTAATTTGTCAGATGCATTGCGCCCGATCGTGTTAGGATTAGTATTGCGCCCGCCGGAAGGTTAAAGAACGTTGAAAGTTGGTTGGTGTAATCGAGAGGGATGGTTTGTATGTAATTTGAAGTTTCATCTTTACGATATAGATAAAAATAAATAAATAACAAACGCGACAATCCAGCATTGGACTAAGGCCGCAGGATGTGTTAGTGACATCCTATTTCCAAGATCTTATCTGCTTTTTGTTGACGTAATGAGATCAGCATCACGCTCAGCAGTGTTATTTATCCCCATAAATGGGTACTCGTTTAACATCTGAGTGAGATCATAGTCCGTCACAAGCCCGTGAGTTCGAAAAACACCGTGTTCTACGGTGAGATTCGAACTCATGACCCTGTGCACCGAAGGTGCGCGCACTAACCGCTAGACCAGCCAGACCACGATATAGATAAGCAAATTGCAATTGTGTCGAATACAGTTGTACGTGTCTGTATATGCAGAAATATTATAAATTTATTATTAAATGCTGACGAACTTTGAACTCAAAAATAAATCTCAAAAGTATGGTGTTATCCCTTTAACTCTAGTCTCAAAATAACATCCATTCAATTTGCTTAAAGTCAACTACCCAGGGGTAACTTTAATAATAATTATCTGCGAAAATAATGTTAGCAAAGTTTTTCTTAACGATCGTTTCATATCCGTTCATAAGTATGGCTGGATACTGTTGTCCATGATATCGTACAAGGAAGAGCGCGTCTCATCGCGCTGCGTTTATCAACTTCGTCCCAATACTATGTTTATGTATCGTGAATCCTTGGTTCCTTTGGAACTGTGCCATATGGCCGTGATGGAAACAGTTAATACACTTAATGGCCACGATGATTTTATTGATGAGGCACCACATGGTGTAGATGTCGTATTTCTTCTTCTCGACTTCCCTTGCACGCCTCGGATGCTGTGTTATATTTCTTCCGGGACGTCAATTTCTTACAACTTAAGTCCACGACCCTTGTCGAATGAAAACGACACACACACAAACAAAAAAAGGAAAACAGGAGGCGACTTGTGATTTCTTCTGATTTCCCTGAAGGAAGATACATGTCGCACTTGAGAGGTTGGAGGCTAACGTTATATAGATTTGAGGAGAGATTGATTTTTCGTTTTCGCCCTGTTTTGGTTTCGTATTTTTTTGTATGTTTTTATTTTGTTTGTGGATTTATTAATGTATTGCGGTTTGATGTAGAGAATCAAATGATAAACCCCGCGTAATTTTTTGGGGGAGGCGCGTATCGACGTCAAGAGTTTTTGAAAATGCGAAATTAATTTGATGAAAGAGGCTTGTGCGAAGAGGGTAAATCAATTTGGAAACATGTTTTGTAATGTAGTCAAGAATAGATTAGAGTTCTATAGATTTCGGGAGTAATTGAACGCAAATTTGATTTTAAATTCAATCATTTTTATGGTAATAGGTGATTGATTTTGCATACGATGTAACAATTTCAATTAAATATAAACATAATGTATTTGTTTCTAGGCTGTAGAGAATTACCAGTTTCTGAACTATATTCTATAGATGGTTATGAATTTTTTTATACCACCAATAATTTTAATCAAAACAGTGGACTAATAGCATATATGAAAAATGATATGGTTGGTAACTTTCAATTCATGAAGTAAAGTTAACAAATTGCAACTGTATGCAAATCGTCATTAAAGTTAAGACCACTACTCTCAATATTATAGCTTTATACAGGTCTCCTGCAGGTGATAGTGAGTTGTTTTTGTTAGAAATTGAAAATTACCTATTGAAAGATAGGTACTATTATAATCGGTAATATGAACGTTGAGATTGGGGATGACAAACGACGGGAGATTGGTGACAGGTATTTGGGTCTGATGAGTAGACATGGATTTATTTCCAGAATTAACATTCCAACTAGAGTAGACCCCCTTGTGAATCATGAGCCTTCATGTATAGATCACATATTTTCAAATCTTGTTGATCAGAGGAGTCTAACATCATTTGTCATTGATTGCTCTATCACTGATCATCGATCAATATGTTTTAGTATTTGCCGACATAATGAACACCAAGATATGGCAAAAACCACAGCCTTTAGATCAATAAAAAGAGTAGATTATGATTTTTTCAAAAGATTACTTCAAAACGAGGACTGGTGTGAGGTTAACACTTGCTCAGACGTAAATTTGGCTGCTGAGAAATTTGCAACTATTCTAAAGGAAAACTCGGAAAAAGCGACTATTGTGACAAACTTAACTCACAAGCAATTAAAATTAAGCCTTGGATGACCCACGGTTTAATGATTTCACTAAGGAAAAAAGATAAAATAAAAAGATAAAAAATAAAACAACCCTAACAACCTACAACTTAAAACATACTTCAGATCATTTAAAAACAAATTTAGAAACTTAGTCCGTATATCAAAGGACGAGTATTATAAACATAAAATCCAAGATGCGGGTTCAAATAAAAAAAAAGTCTGGGAAACCATCACATCAGTGATAAACGTTAATAAGAAACAGGGGAAGATAAAAAGCTTGAAGGTAGAAGGGCAACTCATAAGTGTGAAGGACAACCCTATAGAATGTGCCAATCTACTAAATAAACACTTTTGTATGATGGGAACAACGATGGCAAACCAAATTCCAGATGATGAGGCAGTGTCCCAATTAACCCATTATACAGGGTGTCCCGCATTGGGTGGTCAATATTATAAGGGTTGATAGCGCAATTTGTTTCAGGAAGAAAATAAGCAATACAATCGGAAATTGTTTTACCGTTACCTTGTTATCGCTCTTTTTGTGAAAGTCATCGAAAATCGTGACTTGTCATGCAAAATCATAATTTGCAGCCCTCCTGATGACTTAATCCGAGATTTGATTTCAGTTTCAGAAACTACATAAGATTTCACAAAAACTGAAGTTTTTCCTGTTGCCAACATTATCGCGACTTCCAAGATACAGTTACTCAAACTTAATAGAAATTTTAAAATAGATTTTTCATCAAAAATTCAAACAGTAATTTCATAACGGTGCTTTATACGTACAACTCTGCAAAGTTGATAAAAGTTGCTTCCACATGTTGGCTTTCCAACGGTATATCACTTTTCATATTTACATTGCAGCATTTTAGGAAAACACGCATTGAATGGTAAAAAACAAGGCTTTGGTGGAATCGCTAACAATTTTCCCTTTGCTCGAAAAAAGACAAACAAAGGCTATCATAATTCGGGATAGAATCTCGCTACATTATTTTTACCAGAACTGTAAGATATTTGAGTTTTTTTACATGTTTTGGCAAATGCAAAATGTCCGATTGTATTGCTAATTTTCTTCCTGAAACAAATTGCGCTATCAACCCTTACAGTATTGACCACCCAATGCGGGACACCCTGTATAAGCGAGGGAAATCTATTAACTAATTTTACATCCGTTTCTGAAGCTGATGTCCTTCAAATTATAGATTCAATGAGAGGTTTTTCTAGTCCAGGGTGGGACGGAATAACGGTGAAGATACTTAAAGAAATATAAAATTATATATTGACGCCTTTAAATCATATCATTAACCTGAGCCTATCAACTGGTACCTTTCCGGATTGTTTAAAAACCGCCATTATAACACCGATCCACAAAACAGGTGATAGAGCCACACCTGAAAATTATCGGCCGATATCTTTACTCTCCAATATTTCCAAAGTTATAGAAAAGATAGTTAAAAAACAACTTTTTTGTTATTTAGATAATAATAACATTTTGTCCTTAAGTCAATTTGGTTTTCAACCAGAAGTGGGAACACATGATGCTATTGACGCGGTCTCTTCTGAAATTTACAATTCATTGGACAAAGGCTTGAAACCAATGTCAATTTTCTTAGACCTGGCGAAGGCGTTCGAATCGGTGTCCCATTCTTTACTTTTGAAAAAATTGGAGATAGCCGGAATCCAAGGTGTGGCTAAAGAATGGTTCAAAAGTTACCTATTCGAGAGAAAACAAAAAGTTAAATTAGATGGGTTTGTGAGTGACCAATTGACATGTACTCAATATGGAATTCCCCAAGGAACGGTACTTGGTCCGATACTGTTTTTACTATTTATAAATGATCTACCTACTCTAGAAAATACCATATATGGAAAGACCTATTTATTTGCTGATGATGCCGTCCTTATATTTTCGGCGGCAACATGGTCCCAATGTTTTACCATGGCGGAATCTGGTCTAGTCTCAGTTAGGAAATGGTTAGATAGTAACAAGCTGTCTCTCAATATTGCGAAAACGAAGTATATGTGTTACTCCATCTATGCTAATGGTCAACCACAAGATAATCTAAGAATCACATTACATTCTAATAATTGTGATACAACTATCAATAGTTGTCTCTGCAGTCATTCGATTGAAAGAGTTAAATCCTTCAAATATCTTGGAGTTCAGCTTGACCAGCATATGAAATGGAATGAACATATAAGTATCCTTACAAAACGCCTCATCCGTCTCACTTATATCTTTGCAAAACTTAAAAATATTTTAGACTTGGACGCCATGAAAATGGTTTACTATGCGCTTGCCCAATCAGTGCTTATATATGGTATGCTGTCTTGGGGCGGTGCTTACCCTTCGATATTGAAATCTGCTACCGTCGCCCAAAATGACATCATCATCATCAATGTGGCACGATAGCCCGACGTCGGGCCTTGGCCGCCTGAATCGTTGTCCTCCAATTGTCGCGGTTACGTGACCTCGTCCTCCAGTTTCGGAAGCCCAGCAGCTGGTGGGCGTCTTCACCTACGGAGTTCTCCCAGCGAGCTCTCGGTCGTCCAGGCAACCTCGCTCCGTCAATTCGTTGTGCGTTCATCACTTTCTTTGGCATGCGATTATCGTCCATCCGTTGTACATGCCCCGCCCATTGCAAACGTTGAAGCTTCACGATTTTCGATACTTCCAGCTCATCGTACAATTGATACAACTCATGGTTGTACCGGATACGCCATTGGTCTCGCTCGCGAACGGCCCCGAAAATTCGCCGAAGGACCTTTCGTTCGAATCGGTCTAGCAAAATTTCGGAGGCTTGGGTGAGGGTCCATGTTTCGCAGCCATAACATAGCACGGGTCGGATGATCGTTTTGTACACGCGGAGCTTCGTGTTCCTGTGCGCAAGTTTCGAATTAATTATAGGGAGGACCGAGAAATATGTCTTATTGGCTAGTTGTATCCGTCGCTTAATTTCGTCGGTTTCGTTGGCGTCCTTTGATAAGTTACAACCCAGATAGTTGAAGTTGTCTACATACTCGATATTAAGGTCCCCCACTGTGATGCTTGAATTTGCTGGCGTCCTTGTTTTCGATTGCATCATGGCCTTTGTTTTGCTTTCGTTGATATGTAGTCCAACTTCCTTTGCGGCGTTATTGAGGTTATGCAGAAGGCTTTCTGCATCACCCACCCTTCGAGACATGATGTTGATATCGTCGGCGTACGCTACTAATTGAGTCGACTTGATGAGAAGCGTTCCGCTGCTGTCCATATTCATGGCTCGAATTACATACTCCAAAGCAAGGTTGAAGAGCGTCGGCGCCAGCCCGTCGCCCTGCTTGAGTCCAGTACGAGTTTCAAATAGGTCAGTGAGTCGATTCTGCACTCTGACCTGCGAGACGGTATTAGTCATCGTCATCCTTGTGAGTCGCACTAACTTTGCCGGTATACCAAAATTCAGCATAATGTTGTACAGTACACTTCGATCGATACTGTCGTATGCCTGCTTGAAGTCGACAAAGATTTGGTATACGTCGATGTTATATTCCCAGCACTTTTGGAGTAGTAGCTTCACTGTGAAAAGCTGATCGGTCGTTGATCGACCAGGTCTGAAGCCGCCTTGATACTCGCCAATGATTCGTTCTGCGTACGGATTAATTCTCTTTTCAAGAATTTTAGATAATATCTTATAGGCCGTACAAACTAATGATATGCCCCTGTAATTCTCACACTTCAGCTTGTCACCCTTTTTGTGGATTGGGCAGATTATGCTTTTGCGCCAATCTTCGGGGATTTCCTCGTCGTTCCATATTTTCAGCAGTAGCACATGTATAGCGTTGGTCAGGCACGTTCCACCATGCTTCAGCAGTTCTGCTGGAATCTCGTCAGCGCCGGGCGCTTTATTATTTTGAAGCGAATGTATGGCAAGACTCACCTCCTCTACTGTTGGGGGTAGAACGGGAGGGCCTGGTTCGGCTAACTGCTCAAGAGCTGGCTCCGCGGGGGATGTTGAGGGTGCATTGAGGAGCTCTTCAAAATGCGAGGCCCATCGTTTGTTGACGCTTTCGATGTCGCTGATGATGTTACCATCCTTGTCCTTACATAGGCTTGTCCTGGGTTGATATCCGTTCTTAACATTATTTATGAGTTTGTACGCCTGTCTAATGTTCTTACTGGCTAATCTTTGGTTTATTTGCTGTAACTGCTCGTCAAAATGTTTGCGTTTCTTACGTCTAATTAACTTATTAGATACTCGCCGAAGCTCGTTATATCTTTCTTTCTTGGCTCGGGATGCGCGTTGTGTGTATTGGCGATAGGCTTCATTTTTTACCTCAATCGAGGCCCTGCATTCGTCGTCGAACCAGTCTGCTCGTCTGCGCCGGCCTTTATAGCCCACGACCTCTTCTGCGACCCCCTTGATGCTGTCTTTGAGCTCCTCCCAGAACTCATGGATGCCTAAATTGTTGATGTCATCAAGCATGGGCGACAGTTTTTCCTCTAGTGCTGTTGTATACGCAGCCGCCGTGGCATCATCAATCAAATTGTCAACCTCGAAGATCTTGGCAGGGTTGATTCTCGTTAGGTGCACCGAAGAGATTCTGCACCTGTAGGTTGTCTTCACCAAATAGTGATCGGTGTCGCAGTTGGCTCCTCGATAGGATCGAACATCTAGGACATTAGAAGCCCATCTCTTGCTGATAAGTACGTGGTCGATCTGGTTCACGGTGTATTCATCTGGAGACTTCCAGGTCTGCTTGTGGATTCGTCGATGAGGGAAGCATGTAGAGCTTATTACCAGGTTTCTGCCGCTCGCGAAGTCGATAAGTCGCTGACCGTTGTTGTTGTTTTCGTCGTGGAGGCTATGACCTCCAGTAGTTCCCCTATGCCAGCTTTCATTTCCGATTTTGGCGTTAAAGTCTCCTAGCAGCAGCTTGACGTCGTTTGATGGAAGTGAGTCGAAGAGTGTTTCTAGGTCGTTGTAGAACTTGTCCTTAATCGCGTCTTCTTTTACTTCTGTAGGGGCATGCGCATTAATGAGCCAGAGATTAGCGAAACGGGTCTTAATGCGGATCGCACATAGCCGCTCGTTGATGGGTTTGAAGCCGATAACGTGGTCCTTGAGCTGCTTATTCACGATGAAAGCTACTCCAAACTCCTTGTTGCCCGCCTCTTTACCACTCGTAAAAATAGTGTGCGAATTGAGGTCGTTAATCTCGCTTTTGAGCCATTTAGTTTCCTGGATTGCAACTATGCTCAGCTTGTATTGTTCTACCTGATCCAGGAGGGCCCTTAAGGCCCCCGGTCTATTCAGGGAGCGTACATTCCAGGATCCGAAAGAGTAATCAGTTGTTCGTTTGCGGGGTCGTCGTTGTTTTGTATCCGTCCAATCCGAGGCTTTTGTTTCAGGTTTCTTGACTTGAAGTTTTTCTTAGGATGAGTTGTCGGCCCATCGCTAAACCATGATAGGGTTTAATCGTTGAGTAAAGGCCATCATGGGCATGCCTCGACGATGCTGCTTTAGTGGTTGGCTTAAATGTTTTCTGTCACCTATCACGTTAAGTAACCTGAGACGCTGCAGATGTTAATGCAGCACTCAGGCGCAGCGGTTACTCGGATAATGCGGGAAAGTAACGCCCCGTAGAGAGACATAGGAATTGGCCGAAGTCCTTTTCCTATGAAACTCCTCCTGCATAGCTAAGGGTCCGCAGTTATGCCACAACTGAAGAAGATATAGGAATTAGCCGAAGCCTTTCAACCTTTATCTTCCCCCTTACGGGTCCCAAAATGACATATTGCGAGCTATTCTTGGTAAAAGAAGAGACGAGTCTGTCAGTACCTGCTACCAACAACTCTCTATCCCCAGGCTCAATGATTTATATCAACTGACAATCCTTAGGCGAATCCATAAGCTACGTAACTTTTTACCAATAACAGCTCATGGATCCGGCACGAGATCTGAGACAAGTAGACTTTTATGTATACCCAGGAAACAAACCGCACATGCTATGAGACACTGGTCCTATCTAGGAATTAAATCTTACAATAAGTTGCCATCCGAAATAAAAATAATTGAAAATATAAATTTATTCAATATTAAACTAAAAATATATATGTCTATCAACACGCAGCCTCTATAGCACATACAATCTCTTTACATTATTTAATTATTATTATTATTTTATAACTATTATTTTATTTAATGAGATATCAAATGTTGAATTCAAATATGCGCGATATATCGTACTTTTATTGTTAGATTGATATCTAGGGACGCGGGAGCGTCCCGCACGCCAAAGAAAAACGAAGAAATTTGAACAAATAAAAAGTGAGAAGCGACTAAGACTATGTTTACACGACGGAACAAGTACGGGTTTTCGGACCTCTGTAGCTCGGACCCTGGTTGGTCCTGAGTCTTCAAATTCGGTAAGCGTTGTCGCTCGCGCCGTCTTACGAAGTGTAGAAAATTTCAAGATGATACGATAAGAAACGCCGGAGATATAAGAGTTTGAAAATCGCATTTTTTCAAAAATCTTGTTCTCGTTGTTCTTGTCGTTCATTGACAGGGCTACAGCCTTGCAGAGCGCATCTCGGGATTTGGTCTCTTTTCCCATTGATAGAGTCTGTCGTGAAGGTGTGCATAGGCTATCGTTTGCTCCGATCCGTGGAGTAGAAAAAAAAGATACAGCGGAAAATGTGAAAAAATACATAGAGTTTCTCGCTTAAATCTTTTTATATGTTTTAAGGGAAGCATTTTGCAAAAGTCGGGGATTGGCCCGAAAAGAGCCTAGAAAAGAATCGTATAGTATAGTATAGTATAGTATAATTGGTAGGACCGAACAATCTTTTGTATCCAAAATTTTCAGTTTTAGATCGTCTGCAAGTGCGGGGGCGGGTCGAAGTTCCTGTTTTGGTTCGTCTCATATATACGAGTACGTACATATTAGTTTGTAGTCTGGCTGGTCTAGCGGTTAGTGCGCGCACCTTCGGTGCACAGGGTCTTGAGTTCAAATTAGAGATGTAACGGATCTTGTTTAGCGGATGAGGATGCGGATGCAAAATAGTATAACAGTGAGGATGCGGTTGCGGATGCGGATATTAATGGAGAAAATTTTGAGGATGCGGATGAGGGTGCGGATGAGGATATGATCGAATATGTAGACAAAAATATTTAGGTCTCACACTTTTCATGAAGATGAAAAAAAGTTGAAATTCCTCTGATTAGTGGTTAAAAATTAAAAAATTAAAAAGTTGCGTACTTCCTTACTTCGCTTCAACTTAAAAAAACGCACTTCACCCGCCTCAGTTCAATTCATTTAAAACAAAACCACTCAAATACTAGTCACAAAAATGCGAACCGGAGTGCGTTCCTTAATTCACTCGTAGTCGTAGGTGTAGTCATCGCTGACTACTCAGATCATATAAATGGAACACCGCTCCTGCTGGGCTGACCGACAAACTGAAGCTCAGTTGTATATACGATACAGTATACAATTTGTCTCAATTTATTTCTTTATAGTTACAAAGTAGCACATGGGTCGCATATATCCGCTAATTGTCTGCATACAAAAATGAGGATTGCGGATGAGGATGCGGATGTAAATATTTATAAGATGAGGATGAGAATGCGGATGCGGAGTTTGATTTTTATGCGGATAATCCGCGATTGCGGATGCGGACATCCGTTACATCTCTAGTTCAAATCTCACCGTGGATCATGGTGTTTTTCGAACTCACGAGCTTGTGACGGATTATGATCTCACTAAGATGTTAAACGAGTACCCATTTATGGGGATAAATAACACTGCTGAGCGTGATGCTGATCTCACTACCTCAACAAAAAGCAGATAAGATCTTGGAAATAGAATGTCACTAACACATCCTGCGGCCTTAGTCCAATGCTGGATTGTCGCGCCTGTAATTTTTTTTTAAATCAGCGCGGTAGCGGTACGCGGTACACACAACACACACACCACAAGAATTGACAAGTACTCCGTGGTGTACCGCGGCGGAAACTATTTCATACATTCTGACACGTACCGCTACCGTTCTGCGCTGGTTTGGTGGAAGCTTAAATATGGCGCTGGGACACCAAATCGGTTTTGTCAAGACGGTGTATTCTGCTGTGTTCAAACCAGAGTTACGTGATGATGGCATATGGAAAATCGATTTTTCAAGGAATTCTGATGAGTTAATTTGAACAAAATTTGGCATGTAAATTTATTCTTGTAATTCCACCCGGTTTGATCCTGTTGTGGTAGGCAAAAAGGTACTGTTAGTTATATAGTGAATTTCATAGCTATCCCTGATTCTTGGTCATGAAACCACTTTATTGTTGTAAAAGCAATGCTCGTCAGGACTCAACAGGTTTTCGGGACCTTTGATGAGGGATAAGAGGATATTTTCACATGTACATGTCTTTCTCTATGTGTCTTAGGCGCAATGTGGAACTTAGGAAATATGGATGTTATTTGGATCACATATTGAGTACCCAGTGAGGCTTAATGGTTACATTCAAAATTAAGATTTAAGATTAGGATGAATGTGATAGAGATGAAGTAAAGGTTTAGACTTAATTTAGGGCTAAGGTGTTAAAGTCAAAATCAAGTTTAGGGTAACGGATAGGGTTAAAGTTATTGTTACATCGCAGTTAACGTTATTATTAGGGTTAAATGTAAGGATAGGGTTTGGGTTAAGGTTGAGTCTGAGTTTGAGGTTTAGGTATAGGCCAGGGTTATGGTCAAAGTTAGGGTTATCATTAAGTTTAATGTTATGTATAAAGATACCAAGGTTAGCGAGGTTACTAGAGCTACCAAGGCCATCGGGGTTACCGAGGTTACTAAGAGTCACCAAAGTAGTCAAGTGTACTATGGTTACTAAGATTACCAAGGCGAGCAAGGTTACCAAGGAGACCAAGGAGACGAAGGTTAGCAAGGGGTTTATCATTCTTATAATTATTGTTCTCAAACAAATTCGTGACAATAGGGCAATGAATATCGTCTTCATAATATATTTACGAATTTTGTAAATCGAAAACTGCAAAAAGATATGATATCTCACAAAAACAACTGTGTTGTAAAAGGTGTCCGCCAAAGAAAAACTCATCAGCCGCAAAAAGGATTGATATAAATACATTCCCGCCAAAATACTCGCATCTTGTCTCAATGATGGTGGTGGAGCAAATTTTTTTCAACGCTATTTGGCGGGCAGCTTGAATAAGGTTAATAACAAAATAAAATCAATGTTAAGAAATTTATGAAAGAACTTTTATCGTATAGAAAAAAAACGAGTTCCATACGAAGGAAAGCTAAATAAGGTTCTAAGACTGGAAGCTTCAAAATTATCAAGAAAAGAACATAGTAGCAAATAGTACCCTCGTTCAGCTCCCCGCCAATAAGCGTTGAAAAAAATTTGCTCCACCACCATCATTGAGACAAGATGCGAGTATTTTGGCGGGAATGTATTTATATCAATCCTTTTTGCGGCTGATGAGTTTTTCTTTGGCGGACACCTTTTACAACACAGTTGTTTTTGTGAGATTAAGTTAACTCCCTTCCACGCTCTGGCACTGGCCACTGTGGATTGAAATTCCAAACTAGTCAAAATATGTACATACATGAACAACCTATTTTTTTGTATATTTAATGGAATAAACGAATTTGAATTTAAATTTGAATGTGTATTCAAAAACTTGAGTTTCGTGCACATTTAAGTCGATTTGAGCCCTTAATCGTTATAAAATTTAGTGGAATATAATATGCACGTGTAAAACCACATACAGTTCCCCATAACACTAAATTTGCATTAATACACAATCGATCCATACCATTCCTGTTCAATGCATTTCCGAATTTCAAAGACTGAAATCGTGTTGAGCAATTTACAGGGTATTATCGTATTTATAAAGATCTGGTCATATCTCTCAATTGCGGAAATGAAGCAAGTCCAAGCAGAAAATCACCGGAAAATTACTACATCCAGCATTTACATCATACATCATACCTATTTGATAAATAGATGTAACGAAACGATTATAAGTACATACATACACACATTTCCTTTACCGAGACCACTTTGACACTTCATGTAAATTGGATGTCAAGTGCAATGGGGTTGAACGTAACTTGCCTTTCGTTCACCACGAGTTCGAGGTGAACCCACCACAAATTGTAGTCAGCTAGTAAGGATAAAGGATAAATGTATGTAGATAAATTACGTACACAAATATCTGCCTTAGTGAATTACTTACAACAAATTTACCACATTGACCATTAGAATCGAATTTCCATTATAAAGAGTGTGGTTTTGATAGGCACGCAGATGCTGGTGTCCTAGTCATCTTTTTGGCAAATTGCCAGGGTAAATACTCGAACCTATCAAAAATCCAAATCGAAGCCGGGACATTAGACCTTTCCAACGTTTCGTTAGTAATATAGTAAAAATTTTCGAAATATATCGAACTTTCAGACGCTCTCACTTCTAATTAAGTCTAGTAAAATAACAAATTTTCGTTGATTCATTCTATGTGTTTTAATTACAAAATTTAATCTCAAAAAGAAAATATTTGGAAATATGCCTAACCTCATATCACACACTCGGCTAAAAAATTTCCAGGAATCTAATAAATGATTTAATTTAATTATTATTTGTTTAACTTATTTCGGAAATGAAAAAAAAACAATAGTTATGGTCGATCTATTAAAAATTAATTTTAGGTATTAGCCAATCATAAGCCTAAGCTTCTAACTACTAGGCCAGTCATTTTATGATTAAAAAAAAAATAGCTCGGCTCTGGTTTTTTGGGATATGACGAGATATTAGAGATATTAGGCTTTAAGTCGTGCAAGAAAATGTTTTTTTTTTTAATCTTTAAATGCCTGTGGCAGCTAAAGGGTTAAGCTGAGGGGGTATGGTCATTACAACTTTTTTGCTGGAAATCAACTGAGGAATCACAATCCGGTGCGTTTATGCGGCAGTTTCCGGACACCCTGCATAACAATTTTCTGTGAATTTTCCTTCGAGTACCTTTTTTTTGTTAGGAAATCGAAAAATAGATTAACTAACACAATTTAATTTATTTTTGACGTATGACCCAAAAATTATAACTTACGTACACATTAAAATTCTGAAAAACTCTTGACCGTGACCCTGTACGCTTGGCTTGTTTAAACTTTCAAGACTTTTTCAATCATCAGGTCCCTTTGATTCCATAAATGCGACAAGCATGGTTTTCGGAGACTGGCGTCTGGAGTCTACTGAAAAAGAAAACTTTTTGAATATCTTGAAAATATTTTGAAAAGATTCAATGCATAAGCGTAGGCACTGTTTTCTTCAATATCGTATTCACGATTCCTTCCCAATTTTATTCAATCATACAAGTTTACACTTTCCAGCATTTTCCGGTTACTGTATACTTTGCTCCTTTCAAATTCGACGAACCCTTTTCGACTTGGACTTTTCTACAACTCGTCGTGCTCGTGTGAAAATATTAAAAGTGTCACTAAATAAAATATGAGTAATGCAACATTTCCAACGAATTGCATGTTCAAAGTGACATGATGTAACAAAATATAGAATTCGTCCTTCCCTATATACATACAGTACGAGTACTTAAAGATGTTATTCAAATTTTTGCTAGAAAACTTACATCCAAAGACGAGTGTCTTCTGTCGTAAGTAAGTATACATGCGAAAATTTTTGAAAGTGCATTCAGTGTAGCGTGAAATCGTGACACACTTCCTTCGTTTATGCAAAGCGGAAGAGGACTTAGTCTCGTTTAGAGATTCTGTTCATAGTTAAAGAAGCTTCTTCTTTGAAGAGGTTCATAGATGCGATAGTGCATACGAGTTTAGTAAATATCTTTCAGTCGGAAGGAGTTTCATTTATATTTAATAAGTTACCAAGAAAGACGCCGTCGGATGCTAGTGCGCACTGTAAGAGTTTCATGGATTATTGGCTAAATTGAGTGCAAACATCGGAGATTTATTATATAGGGAAGGGAATTGTTAATGGAACACCACAAGGACTTAGTTTGAAGATGCGATTTCTTTAGCGCCGTAGTGATAGTTTTGTAAGACGGAATCAGAATTTCACAATACAAATTCATGCGAAATAAAGTTATTTTGATGCAATATCTATCCTGATTTGTAATTCTATTCATTTCATGGGAATCTATCAAAAAGCATATTTCTTCTCCTCGGTTTATTGTTTCAAGTCATGACAGGAGTACATCACTCCACCACTTCCGCATTGCATTTCTCAATGCTTCCAAACGTTCGAAATGAAAGAACATTTGTACAAACTTCTAGCGAGTTTTCACTTGCGTGAACGCAGAACAAAAATATTAAGAGCTTGTTGCACCAAATTGCTTTTTCATTGACCACAAAAGTGTCGAAAATTCCAATAAACTGAAAACGAATAGCAAACGGCTAACCTCAATTTTTCCATTTCACACACATTGGCTGTGGAAACGTTGAAAAAGTCCTGCTGTAGAGGGTCAAGAATGGAAGGGGGGGGGGGTATTCGTTCCTAACAAAGCTTGCTCTAGCTGAACTGACCGTATGTGAACAGTTGTGGTGCCAAATAGTCCAAAGAAAATGATGTGCTGCGGAAAATCGGAATATTTCCGAGTGTGTTTCGACTATACGATTCCAGGTCAATAAATTATTATCCCAAAGGATATGGAAAAAAATATTTTTCAGTCAAGTGCAAAAATGGCCGTGTTGTAATTGAATATGAACTACAGGCATAGGGATACCTGCATATTCACTTTTTTCATTTGTTTGTTGTACTAGAGTTTATTTTACACAAAATAAAATACGGTTTGGAGGTTTATGTGTTTAAAATGAAAATGGGAAAATTAGGTCGAAGTTTATTTGAGCGGAATGCTTTTCATTTTTACATTCATGCATTTATGTATGTATCACGGAAATAACAACGATTTTTCAATTCTAAAGCACAAAAGCCATAGGGCTAGGTATATAAATAGCAAACACCTGGAAATATTATTTAATCTATATATATAAAATAAAGTTGTGTTAGTTACACCATTTATAACTCGAGAACGGCTGGACAGATTTTCATGATTTTAAATTTGTTGGATTAGGCTCTGGCCAGAATAGCTATTGAAAAATGCAAAAAATTCACAATGAGCTAAATTTCCCAATGGGTTCTTTTCACCTATTTCTGCGTGTATTTCTTTAACAGATTTCAGTAAATTTCTTCCATAGGATTGGTCTCTACCCAAAGTAAAGGTACGTTGTGCTAGACGCGGCCGCACGACTGCGACTCGCTCATTCCATATAAAAACTCGTTTTTAAAATGAGAGAGAAACGAGTTTTTATATGGAATGAGCGAGTCGCAGTCGTGCGGCCGCGTCTAGCACAACGTACCTTAACAGGACAACTATCGAGACATATGAAAAATTCACAATGGGGCACAATTATGAAGACAATTCTTTTTCTTATACATACTTCTTTCTGTCTTTCTTGAGCGAATTACAGGATTTCAGTAAGTTGACCCCACCTTATGGGTCTACACAAGGCTCCGACCGGAATGGCAGTATAACCATTGAAATAAGCAGAAAATTCACAATGAGCAACAATTCACAATGAGTTTTTTTTCGAATATTTTTGTTTCTATTTCTTGACCGTTTTTGCGGATTTTTGGAAAATTTTCCTGTCGAATTTATAGGTCCTCTCCCTGAATATCAGAATAACATTGAAACACGCGAAAAAATTTATAATGAGCAAAATTATAAAGATTTGTTTTTCGCATATTTCTTTCTGTATTCCTTGAACAAATTGCCAGATTTCAGTCAACCGATTCCAGCGGATTGGTGTACACCTCCTTCCTCTTCGAATATCGAATTACGTATCTTTCAAATTTAATTTTGTAAATTTGCGAGCGAAGCGAGCTATCACAGCTTGTTTTATAATAATTTAAACGAGACCGATGTTAATTTCGGGCGCGGCCAAAATTTGGATACCCTTCGCTCCCCTCGGGCTACAAGTTTTTTCGGGCCTACCTACGACATGCATTTAATCCGTCCTCCATTATTTTCCTTCTGTCTTCACACAAGTTCCGTTGCGTCTGCAAAACAATATTTGTGTGGGGTATGTTTGGAATAAGTGGGCAAATAAAAATATTTACTCAGAAAAGTTTATTGTGGGATGCGGGAGCATGACCCCATAGTACGATTCCATTTGTTTTAAACTTTTTAGTTGCTTTGATAAAAACACATTAATTCAAGGCTATGTAAAATTGGTGTAAAAAATGTTTCTTAGAAGAACCAAAATGAGGGGTTGGGTTTGTATAGCAGCCCCATGATCCCACTTGATCCAATCTTACATATGTTTTGTGTCATCAATAGAAATACATTTTTGGGTTGGGCTTCTATTTCATCAATTCTTACATGTATTCTGTGCCATCAATAGAAATACATTTGTGTGAAATTTGGTTGAAATTGGTGCAGAAATAAAAAAGTTTTTCTTAGAAGAACTGAATTTGGGGGGTTAGGTTTGTATGGCAGCCATATAACCACATGGTCCGATTTGATCCATTTTTACGTATGCTCTGTGTTATTGATAGAAATACCTTACGGTCAAAAGTATCGACTCAACCTAATAGCGCGTGTATTTGTACGTGTTTTTTGGAAAGTATGATAGTTATTCATAAAAGTCGTATGTCGTTTAAAAGTTCGAAACCTTAGCTACCTGTTGGTACCCTTTTTATCAACATTTGCTTTGCACTTTTTAAATTATTGCCACTTGTAACAAAAAACCCAGAAAAATTGAAGTTTCAGGTAAAGGCCAGGTCAGGTAAACTACCCCTATAAAAGCGCCCGTAATCGGTTTCTCATTATCAGTTGCATCAGGAAAGATAGGTAACTTACCTCTGAAGTAATTTCAATCAATGTTTTCTCATCAATGGATACGACGCCAGATCAGGCGGCACAAGCTGTAGCCCTATTGTCGGAGAATCATAGTCAGCGAACCGTCGCTCGCCGTCTTGGAATGAGTCAGTCTGCTGTCTCGAGAGTTAGCAGGAGATTTCGAGAGACTGGTAGCTTTAATTCGAGACCAAGAACGGGCCGCCCTCGATCCACTTCAGAGAGAGACGACCGTTTCATTGTAACAAGTACGTTACGAAATCGTTTCCTCACTGGTGTTGCTGCGCAGCGAAACCTGAGGCGTGTCCGCGGAGTAGCTGTCAGTGACCGCACGGTAAGGAGACGATTAAGGAAAGCGAATATCACTCCAAGGCGGCCTGCCAGGGGCCGCAAATTGACTGCACAAGCGCGCCTCTTATTTGCTCGTAATCATCTTACTTGGAGCGATACGGAATGGAGCTCAGTATTGTTCACTGACGAGTCGAGAATGTGTCTGCATGGCAGTGACAGAAGATGTCGAGTCTACAGGCGTCCAACTGAGCGATTTGCGCAGTGCTGTTTCACTGAAACGGTTGCATACGGCGGCGGTTCCTGTATGATGTGGGCTGGCATTCAGTGCCGGATTAATCACGTGGCAGAAGGTGGCAAATGCCACAGGCCCCGCGCTTATGGGGGCCCCGCGCTTGCCAGAAAAAAAATAAATAAAGGAAATAAAGTTTTAATTTTTAGGGTTTTTTGGGAAAATGTTCCTCGGATGGTTGGGTTAGGTCTGAGAGACCCCAAAGAAAATTAGATCTCAACATTTCTACAGAAAATCTTTTTGCATTATATTTTCATGCATATGTGATTTGAGTATGTGTCACCTAGGAACTTTAACCATGCATTTGTTTGAATTTGTGATTTAGTTAAAAAGTTATAGCAGTTTGAATTTGCTCTGGGAACCCCACCCAACCATTTATGTATGCCTTTTTTCAAACCACTTTTTTGCATTTTAAGAAATTTTCAAGTGATGTACATTAATTGGAAAATGGTTAATTCCTCAGAGAAAGCATGCGTTAGTCCAGAGTGGGCATCAGAAAATAAAAATGGCACCGTTCTCACACTATTGCAGTCCATAGTATGCGTGAACATTTTATGCAAACGTCAATTTTTTGTTTACAATTGAGAATATAAAATCCGCGCAATATTCATTACTCTCTTAAAATGCCGACGTGATATTTAACCCTTCTGTTGGTATATAGATCCAGACACCATTGGTACTATATCTTGATGAAAAATATCGTTCAAAAATATTTTCCACCTCTTTCCATATAAATTTCAAAGGAACCGACGGCCACAAATGCGATCAAACGTTCGGCGAAATGTAAATTATGTCTAAAGAATCGAAAAAACGGCGCATCATCGTAAGACACAGTATGTAAACTTTTCTAGTACCAAAATTAGACCTCTTCAAAAAATAAGATTGATTTCACAGAAGATTCAGCTACACCTTAGGCATAATAGCTCGTAGGCGGCGTCAAAAGGGTTAATAATTGCATCGACAATATTTTGACATTTGAATTATTTCGTGGAGTGTAGTGTAATAAATTTGGAGTCAAACACATATGGGCTGTGTGATCACATAGCCACTCTGGACTAACGCATGGCATGTGTTGCTATGTTTTCTCTAAGGTTAAATCTTACAATAGTAGTCGGGCTCAATTCAAATAGAGTATATTTATGGAAATAAGTGGGATTTTTAGAATGAAACGCAGAAATTAGGGTGTTTGTAATAGGGACAGTGATGTGGTTATTGTCCCAATTGATAAATATACTTTCTGCACTAACTAAACACATGGAAGCTTATCATCAACTAAATCAGGGGTTTCCAACCTTTTTCAGTGCATGCTCCCCTTGCAAGGTTAGCGGAATCTGGCGGCCCCAACGAACATTTCGCCCCTTTTGTTAAGAATTTGCCACGTTGACAGAGAGTAAATTCGCTATCATTGGAAAAATCTCTCATAGATTTGGGACTAATCACATCAGATTTTTCCAATTTAAATTTATAAGCAGTTCTAAAGCTTTCATTTAGCTTATTTGATCATTGAATTGATTCCACATCGCTTCAGTGAGCGGCCGATTCGTCACACAACGTTTGAATTTGACTGATACGAAGTGAAGAAAACGTAGCAGCCGTAGCGTACAGCTGAATTGGATATTGCCCCAGAGCTACATTTGGCCCTACATCCCTCCTACGTCCTACATTGGGTGAAGAATTGAAGCCGCATGATCATAAGACGGTTACTGAAAATGTTGTCTGAAGATCCGTTTTTAGACCAAAACTTGATTTTCCCTGGCGAGGTATATTTTTTTCGCTCAGCGGTGCACCAACATGCAAAATTGAAATCATGGGAGTCACTTATGTACATACATATGTATTTTATGAAACATCATTTCAATTTCATTCAAGTTTAGAAGGTATTGCACTCCTGGTTTTTCCCTAGGTGTCTATTCCTAAAACAATTTCAGCGATCAACAAACAGACTTTATGGACAGAGGCTCCTCGCTAATATTTTGTGGTTGCAGCGATTTAGAAATGTTGTTCATGATTTGAAGAATTTTACCAGCTCATGGTCGTTGTAATAATATTATATTATTATGATTCATCACCTCAACAGTACTAAATAGTTTAATTGGAAATTGATGATTTCATCGGCAGAAAATATCTTAGAAAAAGATAGAATTTTCGCCAGTTCATATCTGGACTCTATATATATCGTCCAGATAAGAACTGGCGAAAATTACAGGTAGCCTCGGAAATAAACTGGAGAAGTTTCGCCAGAGTCATGCTTGTGTCTGTGCCTGATGGTAATCAATTGCAGCGTTCTTAATTATCTAACAATGGCTGCGCAAATGCTTTCATCGTAAGATGTACGAGAATGATTCGATTTAGTTTATAATTTTTCAAAAACACCAAAATGTATTATTGTAATGTATTTTTTTGAGTTTAATAAATTTAAATTGTTTTTGTTACTTGCAATAAACTCCTATCAACCTCCTCTTTCTAGTAAAGATAGATTTGATTTCAGAACATTTGGATGAGTTACGAGAGCTATTAATTGGGGTAATCTAGGTTCCAATGTTTCAAACACTAATACTTAATACATGTCAAAGGGGCCCCGCACTTAAAATTTGCCACGGGCCCCGCGCTGGCTTAATCCGGCACAGCTGGCATTTCATTGGAGGGAAAAACGGATCTCGTATTCGTGTCCGCAGGAGGCCGAGGAGGAGGGCTGATAGCTGAGCGATACGTTACCGATGTTCTCCGTGTCCACGTTGTGCCCTATGCAGCATTTATTGGCGAGAACTTTGCTTTGATGCACGACAATGCTCGGTGTCATGCGTCGCGCCTCACTCGGCAGTTCTTGAATGAAGCCAATATGTCGTCACTTAACTGGCCTGCGCGCAGTCCCGACATCAATCCCATTGAACACTTATGGGACGAACTCAAGAGAATAGTCCGAGCCAGAAATCCAGTCCCTTCGTCCACTGAAGAATTGAAGGCAGCCCTATTAGAGGAGTGGAACGGTATTCCTCAAGATACCATCAGCAACTTGATCAAATCAATGCAGAATTGACTGGAAGCTGTCATTAGAGCAAGAGGAGGAAATACCAAATACTAAAATAATAAATACTTAACTTATTTTCCAACAGTTTTTGTTTTATTTGCAAAAACCTAACCAAAATCCATTTTCATATTTGCTCATTTTCGCTACGTTTTCGTTCAAAGAGCATCAATTTTAAAAGTGCTCACCAAATATTGGTTAAAATGGTACCAACGTAAAGCTGAGGCCTTAAGCTTTTCAATGACATACGATTTTTATGGATAACTTCTATACTTTTCGAAAAACACTTTTAGGTTGAGTCGATACTTTTGACCGTAAGTGTACATTTGTGTGAAATTTGGTTGAAATTGGTACACAAATAAAAAAGTTTTTCTTAGAAGAACCTAATTTGGGGAGTTGGCTTTGTATGGCAGCCCCATGACCCCATTGTCCAATTTTACCGATTCAAACATACACTGCCTGCTGCAAAATTTCAGCTTGATAGCTTTTAAATTGGCCGAGTAAAACGCGTCGCAACAGACAGACGGACATCGTCCAATCGACTCCCCAAGTCATGCTGATCATATATGTAGACTTTTTATATGGTCGGAGATGCTTCCTTCAATGCGTTACAAACTTTATGACAAAGTTAATACAGTCGAGAACGCATAACTGCAAAACGCTTAAGTGCAAAAAACGCATTTCTGCAAGATTTTTGAAAGCCCCATCACTTTTCACAGGGTTTTCATATAAAATTGTCTCTATAAGTGCAAAACGCATAAGTGCAAATTTCGCTTAAGTGCAATGAAAATGAATGAAAGGAAGAGCATACGCACACGTAAGTTGCAACGGATAAGTGCAAGTTACGATTTTCGATGTCGTGCATTTAGAATATAAAATTGTGTTATTTTTTTCTCACGAATATTGATGCGATTTTTTTAAGAACGTGGTGTGCAGATAGATTTAAAAAATGTGGACCAATGTAAATGTAAAAAAAATTAGAATCGAAACGCAAAAATACTCGCGCAAACGGCTCGATAAAATATGATATACTATGGGTGATAAATTTATTGACACAGACACCTCTAAAATAACCAAATTCGAATATGTAACAAAAAATACAAGAAAGAGTGGTCAATTCTTATTTGCCTATTTGTTGCTTAAGGGAAAAATGTATATATTGTCAAAGTTTAAGTTGTTATTTTTGTTTTGAATTTTTCAGATTTCATTATGTATGCGGTGCCAAATTTGGCTTATCATTGATGATGGCAATTCATTAATCTAATCGGAAATTGGGGCCTTTTGCGCCTCGATTTTGACATTGAATCAATTGCATTCTAATGAAAATTACGTTCAGATTTATTCAGCTTTACTTGGTTATTGAACTTAGTTATTGTTGTCCGTTAATACATTTTTACATTTCATATACACATCTAGGACAATTTGTGAAATTTACTTTTCTCGTGAGGCTAATAAAAATTAAAACGGAAGGCATTATTATGACATTAATTTTTTTTTACTAAATAACTAAAACTGAAATATCTTTCTATTCCAATTAAATTACTGAATCATGAGGATCATGGAAAAGTCAAAATTTGAATATCTAGATAATCGCGCTGAAGGGGATTGCAAATTAAATTGAAACAACTAACTATATTGACTATAACATTAACAAAATGCCATGATCGACATTTGATGACTCTGGGAGGTATATTTCAAGGCAATCTGCTTTATTTTAATATGCAAGGGTGAATTCATCGGCGATCTATCCTTTTTTTGTAGACGAAATTGATCCCGATAACTTCTGATTGCGGCGATCGCTGCAACATCATCTGCATTATAGGCAATCTGTCATGATATGCTGTATGATCTGTATGATATGCTGTATTTACTTTCTTTGTCATTGGATACGCAGTCAAATGTTTCCAATATGCGTTCTTCCTGTTATATGTAGTTGTCGTTTTTCCAATTATGTGGCCTCTCCAGGATTTTTACTTTGGAATTAAAAGGCGAAAAAAAGAAAACATTCCATTGTGTCGATAAATTTACCACTCATAGTATGGCGAAATTAATGTAATGTAAATCTAAGTGAAACTGGGACGCTGGGAACAATTGAGATATTGAAAATATTTGAAGAGAGAAATTTACTGCATGTTTAAGAACTACTCAGCCTAATACACTTTTGCGTGCTTAGTATCCTTCAATCTTCTTCTTAATCTGTCCGAAAACGGATAAGTGAAAAAAACGGATAAGTGCAATTTTTCTTGATGCCGGAGACGATTGCACTTATCCGTTCTCGACTGTATACCATTTCTCAGTCAAGTTCATAACTTTGGAACATCAAATTCGTAACTATGGAACATCAAATGATGATAATATGCAATCTACTAGAAGACATGGATGTGTCCGCCATCGCAAATTCACGCAGGCAGTGCTGGACGAAATAGAAAAATGTGTCGGAACGAATCCCTGTATGACACTTAGGCCTTAAACAAATTAAACATGAGCTTGCGATCACAGGGTGTATTGTATATATAAGTACGATACCTCGGGGACTACACACCCACACAAGCTTATATCAAGGGAGGTTAATCGAATGAGCGCACCCAGGACTATGGGTTTGCGAAAACATTACGAAATAGAAATTTCAAAAATAATTGAGGATACAGCGCCAAGATTAATTTTTGTCGACGAGTCTGGCTTTAATCTTCAGATGCGACGTAATCAGGCCCGGTCAAAACGTGGGACTCGAGCCAATGTTTTTTTTTCTAAGAGCTCTTTCAACAGAAGTACTATTACATAGTCAAATATTATCGAATTCTAAATTTTGCGACTTTTTAGGGGGATTGGTGGAGAAAGTGGATTCCTCATGGGAGGGGGCTTTGGTTATTATGGACAATGCTGCAATCCACCAAAGGGTTCAATCCAAAGAAATTGTAGAGAAAAATGGATTATATATTAAATTCTTTCCACCGTACTCTCCGATGTTGAACCCGCTGGAAAAAGCCTACTCAAAAATCAAAATTTATGTTAGAAGCATAATGGCGGACGTTATGAGAGATTACGTTCTAACAGATCTTATCACCGAAGGAATTAATGAAGTTACCGTTAAGGACTGCGCAAGTTGGGTGCAACAAATGCTGTCCATATTGACACTTGCCACTGCAGGAGAGGAGCTGCTTTAATTTAATTATAAATTGCGCCTTTTTCATGTATATAACGTGGTAAGCACCATACTTCTCTAATGGATTTTGCTTGCTAATTGATTAGTTTCAGACAGAATATTTCGCGCGAGCTAAATATTCAGATTTATAAGATCCATAAGACTTGTATACGGTAAGGAACGTTTTTGCAAAGGACTTTTGATGGCTAATTATCTGAATTTCAGACTTACGTAATGAGAAAAGAAAACAATACTAGCGACCATACGAGTAATCGATGATTAAATATATTTCATGGTATAACAATTTATTCGCTCAAAGGATGTTGATCGTTAATTCGATTCTACTTTCAGGTGTTTGTCGTTAGCATTTATTTATAAATATTATTTTAGGCTAGATAATTGGGTTATATACAAAAATATGAATTTAGTTGTAAAATATTTTATTTATAAGCTTTGGCGTTTTAAATCTTTTATATACTGCGATATAATGATATATACAATAGAACCCAAAGCCCATTGTATCAGATTTCCATGAGTTCAAAGCTGCACATTGCCATAAAGTTTTTCCTTTCCTTTCCCTTTGCTTTCCTAATAGAAATACAATTTAAAACAAATCAGAAAATGGACATATAAAATCACGTACGAATTTGATTTTCCATAGTTACGAATTTGATTTTCCACAGTTACGAATTTGATGTTCCATGGTTACGAATTTGATGTTTCATAGTTACGAATTTGATGTTCCAAAGTTATGAACTTGACTGAGAGATGGTATACATGATGCATGTTCACTAAGGGTAGCAATGTGGAATCAAAAGTTCTAACGGAAACTGTTTTTTTTTTCGTATATATCTACCCTTTCACTCTATGAGCGAAGGGTATACAAATATATCTCCTGAAATAAAACCTGGATTAAGTGACGGTTGAAACATCACGATTTTCGTCTGCTTTTGTTTCAACTCTTTCTCCTTTTCTCTGCGCTTAAACCATACTTGCAATATGCATTACTATTTGAAATACTTATAATTAAATCTTAATGAAACGTTCGACAAACACCACTCAGTTGTAGTCCTTGTAATCAGCAGCGCATATTCTCACTCGTAGCAATACTAATCTACATAATACGAGTATACATAAATGTAGATTATTATTATTGAATCCCCAGTTCGCTTCAACGGAGCGCAATAATTTACAATGCTTTACCAAATATTATTCAAAGGACAATGTACGTATGCTCTTCATCTAAATAATGTTGATGATATCCAGGATATGTTCTAGTTAACCGTACGATAACGCACCCGACATGTTTGACAATAGTCAAATAAATTGTCCTAATATTTAGTCACATTAGGGCTATGAAACTATAGCATTTCTGGAAATGGTTCCAGTTCCAGTATTGAAGAGACACACACAACTGCGGATATGTTGCGAATGGTCCGTTAGTTTGGCATGTCCTGTCTGTATCGTGGTTCAGTGACACCGATGTACTAATGCAAGTTGTCGGTTCAATCATGAATGATAATAGATGTCAGTTTGCTTTACTAAATGATCATATTGGATGGCTTATGGAATGGACAGACAAATGAACATAACGATTTGTCTTAATGCATTACAATCTTTGGAGGATTTATTGAAGGAATGAGGCTCGAGCTCGACACTCATATTTAAGCTAAATATGATACTGTTGCAAGTTATTAAGTATGCCAAATTTCAAAGATATCGGGCAAAGGCCTTACGAGTTATCGAAAGTGTTCCATTGTGAAATATAAAAGTGCGATTATCTTGCTTATTATGTATATTGATCGTAGAGGTGTCAAACTTCCCCGTAAGGGGGAATCGGTAAGATATATTATGAAAAGGTATAATCTATTCCTTTATTCTCTCGAGCTGTGGAAAAACATACACCCTTAGTTATACAGGACGAACTTTAAAGCTTGAACAGCATCGGTGAATTCCTATATGTTCTTCACGCGACAATACTTCCCCGCATTACCCGAGCATCTCCTCTGTGGTGTTGGAAAACAATAAACCACAGTGTTCTTGGCTTGTCGTATATGACGACTAAAGGGAACTCTGGAAAGTTACGATTTCTAGAATTTCATAGCTTTTTCTCATACGGAGAAATTTAAGATTTCATGCCTAATGGTTAGTCTCTAGTGTGGTGGAGCCTCCTTTCCCTAGCTACCCGTGGGAATTCAATGAATTATGTCAGGGGTGTCCAACTTAATTTGTACGCAAGCCACATTGTTGGTTTGAAAAGCGATGGGGCGGCGCGTGGCAAAATTTTTTATTTTTTTTGTGTGTTGTGACATCCGGTTTTTTAGACGGGACATAAATGTCCAATAGGTTCCCGCATATGTTTTTTTTCTTGTTAGACTTGCGGCCACTTTTACCGCTGCCAATACGGCCCGCCGTTTTTTTTTACCTTCGTTGATCAGCTGTGGCTGGCTAATACCACCAGAAAGTCGATCAGCTGTGTTTTTTCCAATATATTTCAGAATGAACGATTCACGCATTTACCACGGACATCATCAAGAGGCGATGGAAAACCTTGATTCAACATTTGTTAGATTAACGATCTAAATCGTATAAATCGGCCATAAGTTCTGCTCGATCAACGCCTCCCATAATCTCATGGTAAAACTTGGTAATTTCTGTACAAGGTGTTTGTATGAGTTGTTAAGTCTTTCTGTTTCTGTTTTGTTAACCGCTGACATGGCAGTTGCTCATAGTAAAATAACCTTCTGTGTATGCTGCCACCCGAGGTGTTATTTTTGAATATGGCCTCTCCCTTCTTCATTTTTGTGTTATCTATGGCAGATGTAGTAAGTTTTACTAGATCCAGTAGGTTTTTCCGGAGACGCAAAATATATCTTCGAAGATATAGTCAGAAACGATCACCATATATGGTCGATTTTACAGCTTCGTTTCCCATGCCCTTATGCTTTGACCAATAGTGTCTCATGGCAGGTAGTCGCATATATAGGGCATGATTAGCTTGCAGCCGCTAAAAATTTACATTTCACCAACATCCGTGATCTTCAAATTTTCAAATTTCTCTCTCTCTCTTGATTACCGTAACTCCTAGTGGAGCATGGTGCGTTGATGACTACCGTGTGTAGTCATCAACGTTACAAAGACAACTGAATTCGGAGTGTGATATGGTTGTCAGCCATACCACTTCCTAGTCGCATTTTTAGTTTATTATTCTACGATAAGAATATTTCTTATCATCTTCTTCTGAATAATAAACTTGCGACAAGTCGTGCCGAGTTTGGAAACTCGTTTCTCTATGAGTGTCTATTTCACAGAGTGGCGACCGAGCGATCACGGCCACAGAGCACGACAAATTTCACCCACTTACATTACGTTCGTTTGTACATTGCGTTATGTAATAAATTAAACTTTGTGAGAAAACTTTCATGAAAACTTGACTTATAGAGTCGTTGCGACCGATATGCGTTCCAATTAGTGGTTGGGCGTTTCCGTTCTTTTCCAAAAACGTAAGAAACTGTTTTTTTTTTTCCTGCAAAGAACGGTTTTCAAGAACCGTTCTTTTAAAAACGCTTTTTATTATCTGAAAATTGATGATAGAATTGATAATACTTGTGAAACCGGTTTCGACTGATTCTGCGAACTTTCTGTGGCTTCAGACACATCCTCGATTGCAGCTCGCACCATCAGGAGAGGCACGACTGGTTTGCCGAACCAGTGGTGGATATATTTTTGGCTGGCTATAAAATTAAATCGCGTCACATTCGACTAATACTGGGAGCTGTGTTCGACTCACTGAACAAAAACTGGACTGCAATCTGCAAACACTCGCAGTCAGGGACGTAGCCAGGGGAGGGGTCCATGGGGTCCGGACCCCTCCCGAAATGTTTTCAATGGGCTTTGAAATTTCAGTGATGATAACATAAAAACTGTTCTAATGAACATGTCAAAACGTTCGGTTAGCTGGAAATACGTTTTCTAAGAGATATTGGCTATGAATCACGATAGCTGCAAAGAAGTCAACGTGTGTTAGAAATTAGGAATGAGTTTATTTGAGTCACCGCGCAGTTAACATTTGATTTTCTTGTCCTAATTGGCTCTATCAATAAATTACCCCATTTTGGAAAGTAATCTCTTCTCTCAGTTCTCTCACAGTTAATTTATTTTAGATATGCTAAAGTTGTTCCTTTGTCAGTGATAAATTTTTTTTAATTTCTACAATGCCCGGAGGACGAAACCGAGAAAACCTACATTGAATCCTATTTTGATGAAAGTATTGATTTTCAAGAACAGCTTCATATTTTATCACTCAAGGTGTTTGATCGCCCGCTGTTCTTTCTAACCAAATATGGAATGAAAACGTTATGTATGTTAAATTTTTGTTGATATAATTTTCCTCCAATAAGTTCTTAAGTCTCCAAATTTTTTCCCCACTGATTAATTTAAAAAAGACCAAGATTCTAAAAAATATATATAAATTGATTTGACATCTTTAATGACACCAGCCCAGATGATTTTTATCAGATTTGTTTTGAGAAATTTGCGCAGAAAAAAAATAAGGTATCCACTTTCATTGCTTATTAATATTAACCAATCATTCTATTCTCAACACTGGAATTTAAGCTATGTCTTGCCTCTTGCCAATACTTAAAAATGGTGACAAAGCTGACACTGAAAATTATCTACGAACTAGCATTCCCTCGTCAATCCTTCAATTATTTGACCTGGAGGATGACCAGGGTTACATCCTTTACACCTCTAGTTCGACCACTAATAATTTTGGTCAGAGGTAAATCTACTACTACAAATCTTATATTAAAATTACACCTTAAAGTCTCTCAAAAATTGGTCCCACTTTACCAAACCGATTCATACATTTAAATCTAACCTTTTACTATAGTTAAACTAAAAAACTTTCACTTCGGTGGCCCCTTATTAACAGAATAAGCAGACAATACCGTTCCGTGATTGTAACCATAACTTTACCTAATTCCGATCAATTTCCACCAAAATCAGGCAATCCTCAGGGATCATATACGTTGATCCACTTTTGTTATAAATTTGTTTTTTTTTTATATTCAGAAGCTACTTAAATCCCCTATGTAATTGGAGCGGATGAAATCAATCGGTATAAAAATAAATAACAGGCGCGACAATCCAATATTGGACTAAGGCCGCAGGATGTGTTAGTGACATCCTATTTCCAAGATCTTATCTGCTTTTTGATGAGGTAATGAGATCAGCATCACGCTCAGCAGTGTTATTTATCCCCATAAATGGGTACTCGTTTAACATCTGAGTGAGATCATAGTCTGTCACAAGCTCGTGAGTTCGAAAAACACAATGGAACACGGTGAGATTCGAACTCATGAGCCTGTGCACCGAAGGTGCGCGCACTAACCGCTCGACCAGCCAGACTACATCAAATCAATCGGTATACATCGAATAAAAAGGCATGAATGTCAACAAAATTTTTTAGTGATGTATTTTTTCTGTATTATCAAAAACACAGTAAAACAGTTCTTCACTAGCAACACAAAAAAAAATGATTGAAAATTAAATTTCTGAAATCGAAATTTGGACCCCTCCCGAAACAAATTCCTGGCTACGTCCCTGCTCGCAGTGCCAACTCTTGCAAATCAAATGATTCGTCTCCCCTAGCTAACAAACGAGATAACCTGCCATGGCAGGCCACCTTAAAATATATTTTGTATACCCGTCACTATGTGATAGGGTATATTAACTTTGTCATGAAGTTTGCAATGCACAGAAAAAAGCACCTCCGACTATATAAAGTATTGTATATTATTGATCAGTGTGACGAGAGAAATCGATTGAGCCATGTCCGTCTGTCTGTCTGTCCGTCTGTTGTAACGCAAACTAGTCCCTCAGTTTTGAAGCTATCGCGCTAAAGTGTACACAAGTTTCTTTTTAATGTACGCTATATTGTATATGTAGGAACGAATAGAATCGCGCCATAGGGTCATGGGGCTGCCCCTGTAAATTAGGTTCTTCTAAGTAAAACTTTTTTCTTTATGTACCAATCCTAACCAAACTTCACCCAAGAGTGTTCCTAGTAAAGCCTCAAAACATATCTAGGAACGGATGGAATCTTAACATTACCTTATAGGGCTGCCATACGAGCCAATTCCTGAAAATAAAGTTCTTCTAAGAAAATTTTTTTCTATTTCCATCCCACCTTAACCAAACTACACCCAAATGTGTTCCTAGTAAAGCCTCAAAATATACCTAGGCATAGATCGAATCGGAACATTATGTCATAGGGATGTCATACAAACTAACCTCCAAATATTAGGTTCTTTTTCTTTTTGAATTTTAACCAAAATTCATCCAAGTGTGTTCCTGTATTAGCCTCAACGCATCCAGGAACAGATGGAATCGGAACACATCAGAGGGCTGCGTTAGAAATTGTTAACGCAAAAGAATCTTAAGTTTCATTCAAATGTGACGGGTATTCAAATTTCGGCCGCGCTCGAAATTAGCCCCAGTCTTGTTTTTTTTGTTACTTTAAAATCTATATAGTCATTGTCGTCATCATGTCCTTGATAGCATCCTATAGATTTCAAAACAACAAAATCCGAAAAAAAAAACCTAAATTTTTCTACTTACTACGAATTAAAATTTTACAACGATTTTTTTTTTTTTTTGTAGAACAAGAACGACTCGTAAAAAGAACAGTTTCGTACAAGAAGGGTTGCAGAAAAAACTGTTTCGGAAAAGAACGCTTTTGTAGAGGCTGGAGAAACAGCTTTACGAAAGAACGTTTTGAAGACAAAAACGCTTTGGTTTTGGATCGACGTTTTTCTTGTATGGCAAGCGTTGCTTTTGGGACGAAAATGTTTACTTCTTGACTTTGTTTTGGTAGTTGCACTAAAGTGTTTACAGGGCTCAAAATTGCTGGTGACCAAATAGAAATTTAGCAAATCCTCCCATATTACCGGCATCACTTTACGTAGATTCTAACTCGATATCGTCAGAGGAAGCGTTACTATTTTCAATTGCCATTGATTCCAGTTCATTACATTCAGACTTGTCGGCGCGGCGGTTTCGTCGCTCTCCATGTCATAATCTGTTGACACGTAATTGTCGTCATTACCATCCGAAAAATCGCCATCAAAAAGATCATCAAACCCATCTCTCTCCTTCAGTAGCTCCAAAATTTTGTCGCCTCTTAGTTGTCGTGATATGACATAGTCTGAAAAACAGCCAAGGGAACGATTCTTAGTTGTCGCGACATAGTGTGAAAAACAGCTAAGGGAACGATTTTTATGGAAGACTTAGTTTATGGCAATGGTAAAAGCATATATTCACAAACACTGAACTGGACATATTGATAGCAACAAAGAATCCGGACGGGGCACATAGAGGTTCTATTTACTAATATACACGCAAAATGCATTCAACCTTTTACACTTGCATTTTTAGAATAGAACTGTGCTAATACTGCACCCACAGCCAGACATAAATATTTTTTTGCCGTTATTTGTATAGACCTTAAAATACTGGACGGGATGCTTTTCTTCTTCTTCTTCCTTGCCTCGCTCTTTATACTGCTCCACGGTTTCGCGTTGCTCGAACCGGGGTGTAGGCATATCGCCCGTTTTGGCGGTAATATCTCAGCATATTTCTACAGGCAGCTCTATCTTGGATCGTGTCATCGCCGAGACCAATGCGTTGTTGTTGCTTTTTCATTTGACACATCCAGGTGTTCTTCGGTCTGCCTCTGGCCTTGGGTCCATCAAGTGGAACTTCCATTGATACCGCTTTCTTTGCAGGGTTCTCAGGCGGACGCCTTTGAACATGTCCATTTGAAGGTCTTCGAGCTTTTAGGGGATTGGTTGGTCTATGGACAAGCTGCCTCGGATGTAGCTACTGTTGATGTGGCCCCTTTTGGTTACACGAACTGAAATTCGTAACATTTTCATTTCAGTCATTTCTTTCGCGTAACCTTTATACATGGTCCAGCACTCTGATCCATACATGAGTGCTAGACGTACAACCGTTTGGTACGACTTTCCCTTCAGCTTCAGTTTTCTCGCCACGTCATCCACCCAACTCAGTCCAGGCTCCTCCAGAATGTCACACCATTTTGTAAGTGCAGCTTGCAAGGCAACGATGTTTGGGCTACTACTGGACGGGATGCTTTTAAACTTGTCTTTTAGATGCCATCACACTTCCACCGGGACGTATGTGTCCCAATAGGTCCGAAATGGTTAAACAACGGGACTTCAGTGCTTCAAATGTTTTTTACTTTGCAGGAGTAGCCTCGGGTATTTATTGTGTTGCCAACCATCCATAATTGCAGATTTCGGTCTTGTTTGTGCTATAGTGAGATATTTTAGAATACAGCAGTTGGACACCCTTCATTTAAATTTTGTTGAGACACCAACATCGAGTAAACAGAATTTTGAGGGCTCGTGTCAAAATGATTCTCTCCACTATAAATCTGCGGCCAGTGGCGAATCTATCAGTTGGCTGCAACCTAGGGCGGCAATTATCCTCGTCTTTAGGTACAGTTTGGTAACTGGTGAGGCCAGTTTTTGCCCTCAGTATTTCTTGTCAATATTTCAGAAATCCTAATACAGGGAATAAAATAAATATTAATGCAGCGAACCAGTCCACTCTCTAAATAGACAACAGCAGCTGCTTAATCTTACATAAAACTTAGTTGTTTCAAGGAATCTTAAATTTTTCGTGCTATAAGCTCGAAACAAAATCAAAATCCAAATCCGGAAAGGTAAATCTCATTAAAAAAAAGTTATCTAAAACATAAATATTGGGAAATATTGAAAACAACCAAGACAGTAGTTTCATGGACGCCCAGCGCAAAAAAAAAAAAAAATCAGTTGAATGTCCGAGGGAAGGGAACCATAATTTTTTTTTCGTTTGATCCTTCCAAAGAATTATCTTGAGCCTCCGAATATCAAAATAATAACATGCCATTGGAAGCTGTCAGTATACTAAAGCGACCTTTGCCGTCTCTGTAGATTTACCAGTTTATTAGTAGAATTTCCAAGGAATAAAAAACGGTTTATGCGAAATTTTGAAGGTTTAGATTTGGATAGGAACGTGGAAAACTTTTATGAGATAATTTTTACAAAAAAAAAGTTACAACTGTAAAATTTATACCAATTGCTAATATTTCTCGTCCAATGTGGTACAGTATGTATATAGATAGCACATGTACATATATGTATTTATGAACAGAAAAGACAAATCAAACTGTCACTTTGTGCTTCATGACATTGAATTTCTCTATGTGATAAAAATTGAAGAACGCTCAGGTCTCATGAAGCAAAAGCTCAAAGCTCATGCATGCGTAAGTATTAATGTGAAAAGGCCAAATTGAGCATTAAATAAACAATTATTTTGAGTAGGTACCTATTAATTTAAGACACAAAGTATTAATAATGCACCTAACATGTTGTACTATTTGATTTAAAGGTAAGCTTCGAAATGCCTAGCTGGACGGCTGCAACTTCTGAACGGTGGTATCTAGAGCCTTAAAATCTCCAGCAAATGTGTCAACTACGATACTCTACCATATTGAAAAACTTTAGAATTATTCACTCAGAAATTTCTAAGGTATCGAAAAATTTTATTAAAAACCACAAAAGTGCGGTTTTTACTGCTGTTTCTTCGGAACGCTGATAAATAGGAACTTGAAATTTTGAGGAACTGAGTGCGCTGAAATATTCTAAAAGTATGCAAAATTTCAGAAAAATACACCAAACATACTCTATATTGTAGAGCGACAATATGAAAACAGTTCTATTTCAAAATCTTATACTTATTCAGAAGCATATGCTAACGAGCTACATAATATTTTTGAATTCCAACACTTCATGTAATTAGCACTCATTTCTTAAATAGTTTCCAAACAGCCCGGAAAATAATCCTCAAAAATCTTAACCATGTCATTAAAATTTATGTATCCTCATACAATTTCACCACATTCTAGACTCGCTTCGGGATAGATGTTTTCTCCGGCGTTTTTTGGGTCAACTGTGGCCCGATGCTGGTGGAAACATATTGCCATGCTGAATGTTTCGAGACAGGATGTAAATTGCTTGGTTTTGCCAATGCGGTTGCCAAGACGTCGTGAATTTCGTCCTAATCATTAGTTTGTCGTAACCACATTCCCAACTTGAGACGCTTCGGAGATTTTGTCACGACAGGACGAGACGAGTATAAATATAGCAAAGCGTGTCGGGCTGTGGAGGTTTTACTCCGTCGCATGGCAAAGATCTGGAAGATTAGGAAGCTCATTGAAAATACCAGAATCTAATTGAATAGTATGTTAAATGATGATGGAGCCTACTATGTGTGTATTTCGAAATAGGGTGTGAAGAAGGGTGGGTGTCGTCAACATTAACACTATACGCTGCTTGAATTTAATACAAATTTACTCGTTACGAT